>JASDQU010308305.1:96863-111888 GCA_032191745.1 Picea mariana
GCAATCCAAACCATAATTTCACGGAGTGGTTACATGTCAACATCACAAGAATTACGGGGATAAAATAGGATTACTCCAAACCGTCGATGCGTGACCCCACAATTTGAAAGGCATGCAGTGATCTGATGTGTTAGGGATCGAACATCGAAACTTCGTATAGCCGAACTAGATCCTGATCGTCGATCACCAAGAGGTACGTGTCAACATATCAGTAACTCTAGAGAAATCTTTGAGAGAGGTTTGCAGTTGATATTTGATACTACCGAAGCCCGGAGATCCGGAGAGCCGGAGTAAATCACAAGTGTTAGATCGACCAGGGTGGATCTGGGTCATCTGATCTAGAAGAGACATGGCATAGATCCATGGAATCTAGGTAGAGGCCCAAAGTAAGCCTCAACCATCGATCCATAGGATGACATGCATCAACCGATTGTGTGCTCCAGGTGAAATAACTCCAAGAAAGACCAAGCAAAGGATTTTAGTTGAGTTTTAAAACTCTCGAAGCTCGGAGAGCCGATTGAATCTTAGTCATATGATCCAGGAGGATACATGGCGACAAATTGGCCAGTTAAGGAATTCAGAGTTCGCGAGAATTGGAAGTGTGCTAGTGTAGAAAATCCCAAAGTCCCAAAGCCCGAAAAGTTGAAGCGGTGGGGCACGATAATGTCACCAGGAGGTGATGTGGACCCAGGAATTTATGAAGTGATGTGGCTTATGGACATCACCTGGTATGACATGGAAAGATGGGATGTGTGCCACATCTCAGTAATTTTTGAGCATGTGGATGATTGAAATGTCAGTTAAAGAAAGACACGTGTCACCCGCGTGATTGGGCCACTTGTCCACTTCTAGTATTTTTCCATGTGGCGACAGATCATGCGGTCCAGAGACTAGGAACTCTAGTGGGGAAAGATGTGACATGTTACATCGGGTCGAAAACTCCCTAAGGCTCGAAGGCCAAAGTACTCATCAACCATTGATTCTAGAAGACACATGTGGAAGGATCGTCGACTTTGGGTGAAAGCACTTCGAGAGAAAGTGCAGGAGAATATTTTGAAACTTTTGAAGCTTGAAGAGCCAAAGTGATTCACAAGCACTGATCTATGGGAGGAAACCCATCATCAGATCATCAAATTGAGGTATATGTTTTCCGGGAGGATGAAAGTAAGGAAAGTTGAGGCTCCTAAAGCGCAGAGTCCTAAAGTGGACCACGTCCGTTGATCATGAAAGAGGACGAGTATCATGGATATGGTCCTGGCTAAAATTCCAATGTCCCAAAGCTCTGGACAAGTTCTTTTTTAGCTAAGCATAGGTTCATTTTCATGGTCATATGTAGATTGCAAGTTGAGGGAAGGACAGATAAGGGCCTAATTGGTTGTCGTCAAGACATAAGACTGCTAAGGAAGGATTTAGTTGCGGTTTCTAGTCGTGGTTTGAAGGAAGCTTCTGCGCATAATAAAATTATGTGTCAGCCAAGGATAATAGGAAACTATTATTTTTAGAGAATGGGGATATGAGATCCATGAAAAAAAAAGTAAAAAGAGACCTATATCATGGTTTGGAATTTTTTTGTATCATATGCATAATTCTAACAAAATAGTCGCTTGCACATTTTGCAGAATTAAGGGCTTAAGCATAGCAAATCAGGATGTGTATTGAGGAAATGGAAGAAGGTGAGGGAGGTCCCAGTCATGATAAGGAGGCCGAAGTCTAGAATACTAGAGTTTGTAATGCAAATATGGAGTCCAATGAACGCAAGGAAAAAAGGAGAGAAGGAAACGTTAATAGAAATGGTAAGAAGCCTGAAGATGGAAGTGTAGAGATACAAAGAAGACAATGAGAGACTGATGAGAGAGAAAAATCAGATAAATTCTTGAGTTTTGCAGAGCTTAAATCAATTGCAGAGGCAAATGAAGAAAGGATCAAACTCAAGAAAAGAGGAACAAGGCAGGTGCCATGAAAGAAGGGACGATCGTAGAAGATCTAGTTATTCTAGAAGTGATAGCAGAGCTCATGGACACCACTCACCTCCTTACTCAGAAGGAAATTTTTATTCATCAGAAGATCCAGTAAGCAATCCTGAGGTTTCTCTTGTCAGATGCCAAAGAAGGAAACAAGAGATAGATAGTTTGCAAGGAGAGTTGAGGAAGCTCAAACCACCTTCCTTCAATGGTGAAAAATAAATGGAAGATGATACCGAAGCATGGTTTCTTGGGCTCAGTAGATATTTTCACTTGCATAACTATTCATCCAACCACAAAGCCAGGATTGCCACCTACCATTTACATGAGAAAGCTGCAGTGTGGTGGGACCAACTGAAGAAAGTGGAGTATGTTAATGAAAGTAATATCACTTGGAAAGACTTCAAGAAGTACTTTCAGAAGGATTACCTCTCAGAGAATTTATATGAAAAGAAAATCCAGGAGTTCATTGAACTCAAGTTGGGAAGAATGACTATGGCAGAGTATGAGAAGAAGTTCTTAGGATTGTTAAAGTATGTCAGGTTCATTGGTGATGAGAAAGTGAAAATACAGAGATTTCTAGGTGGATTTCCACCCTTTTATAAATACAAGATCAAGTATGATGAAACCAATACCTTGACTGAGACCATTAGGAAGGCTAAATAGCTATATGAGAAAGGCCAGGGAAGAGAATCTCTGCAGAAATATTGGAAGGACAAGAAAAATGCAAAGTCCGATCAGAGGAGGAAAGGATTCAAACCTCCCTTTAATAGGATTGATCCTAATAGAAATCATCAAGATCAGTATGCTAAGGGAGAGTTCAATAAGTAAGATTCCTTGGGAAAAGGGTAGGACCACCAATCCAATGTTGGGGATGCAAGGAAGATCACCTTTACAAGGATTTCCCACATAGAAAAGATAGAGTGAATATTATGCACAACATCCAAGAGGCTACAACAATCGAAGATATTGGAGGAATCTACGTAGCTTTAAAGTATTGACAAGCATAGTACCATTCCAATATGATCAATGTGGAAGGTAAGATCATAAATCAACATGTTTCTATTTTGATTGATTTAGGAGAAAGTCATTGCTACATTGATCCTAAGATAGTGGATATATTACATTTAGATAAAAGTAAACTTGGAAAAGCAGTTTTGGTTCAGTTAGCCACTGAAACCAAAAGAAGAATCCATGATATGGTCAAAGTTTGTTCCATAAGTCTTAATGGTGTAAATACTAGGATTGATATAAATATCCTACCATTGGGGTATTATGATATTCTAATTGGAATGGATTGGTTCGAAAAGCATCATGTTGTCCTAGATTGTCATAACAAGACATTTACATGTCTTGATGGAAATGGAAAACCGAGCACTGTGAAAGGGGTTCCAAGACCCATCTCTATAAGGGAGATTTCAGCCTTACATCTAAAAAGATGTTTTAGGAAAGGGTGTCAATTGTATGCAGCCCATGTGGAAGAGCCAGATAATACAAAGGGGCCAAGACTCAAAGATTTCTCGGTACTACAAGAATTTTAAGATGTATTCCAAGAAATACTTGGATTGCCACCAAGAAGGGAGATAGATTTCTCAGTTGATTTAGTGCCACGAGCTCCCCGATGTTAAAAACACCTTAAAGAATGAGCACACCAGAGTTAAAAGAATTACAGATGCAGTTAGAGGAATTGTTTAACAAAGGGTACATACATCCAACTGTTTCACCTTGGGGAGCACCAATATTTTTTGTCAAAAAGAAGGATGGAACCTTGAGGTTGTGTATTGACTTTTGACAACTAAACAAGTATACTATAAAGAACAAGTATCCTCTACCCTGAATTGATGACCTATTTGATCAACTAAGAGGAGAAAATATATTTTAAAAAATTGACCTGAGGGAAGGATACCATTAGGTAAGAATCAAGGAATAAGACATTCATAAGACATCCTTGAGGACTAGGTATGGGCATTATGAATTTGTATTGGTGCTGTTTGGACTGACCAATGCACCATCTGTATCCATGTGCTTAATGAATGACATATTCAGAAATTATTTGGATAAGTTTGTCATAGTGTTCCTGGATGACATACTTATCTATTCTAAGTTTAAAGAGAAGCATGAACATCACTTAAGAATGGTATTGTAAGTACTAAGAGAACATCATTTGTATTCCAAGTTGAGTAAGTGTTCTTTCTATTAAAATCAGATCCATTACTTGGGACACATTATTTCAGAGCAGGGAATAATTGTAGATCCAAAGAAGATCAGAGCCATTAAAGGATGACCAACACCCATAAATGTGTCAGACACCAGATTTTTTATGGGATTAGTTGGCTACTATAGAAGGTTCATAGTAGGGTTCTCTATGATTGATTGTCCCATCACTTCTTTTCAAAAGAAGGGAACTAAATTTGAATGGACACTCAAGTGTGAAATTGTTTTTAATATGTCGAAGGAATTACTCACTAGTGCACCTGTGTTAAATATTCCTGACCCAAATGAAAGTTTTGTGGTGTGTAAAGATGCATGCAAGGAAGGAATTGGGGGAGTCCTCACGCAAAATGGAAATGTCATTGGATATGAGTCCAGAAATATTAAGGAAGATGAGAGGAGCTATGCCACGCATGACTTGGAAATTTCTCCCATTGTTCACGCCTTGAGGATGTGGAGGATTTATCTCATGGGGAAGAAATTTGAATTAAGGACAGACCACATTGGCCTGAAGTATCTTTTTGAACATGCGACCTTGAATTCCAAGCAAACAAGATGGTTGGAATTTTTAAGTGAATATGACTTCGATATCAAGCATATAAAGGGAAAGGAGAATAAACTTTTTGATGCACTTAGTAGAAGAGTGCATATCATGCATGCTACTGCTATCAATATGCATCAGTCAAACTTGAAGAGAAAAATTTTAGATGGTCTTGTTATAGACTAGCATTACCTATAGGTAAAGGAAAACTTATAGAAGGGAGATGTACAATAAAAAATAAAGGAGTATGTGATAAAGGAATACATATTAATCATGCATAAAAATAGAATATATGGTCATAGTTCTGAAGAACTGAGGAATTGGGTACTGAAGAAAATGCATGATGTTCCTTATGTTGGACATCTCAGTTACTAGAAAACAATTACAACAGTAAGAAGCCACTTATTTTGGCTGGGAATGAAGAAGGATGTTGTTGATTACATCTCTCGATGTATGGAATGTCAAAAGGTGAAGGTTGAGCATAGGAACCCAATGGTTTTATTACATGCATTGTCAATCCCAAAGAAGAAATGGAAGTGATTACCATGGATTTCATCACAGGATTACCCAGAATGAATAAGCAACATGGTTCAATCATGGCGGTGGTTGAAAAATTAAGAAAGGCTGCTCATTTTGTGCCTGTGAAGACAATGCATACAGTGGCTAATATTGCAGAAATTTTCATGAAGGAAATTTCTAGGTTTCATGGGATACCTACGACAATTGTCTCGAACAGAGATACGAAGTTTACCTCCAATTTATGGAGGGGATTGTTTAAAGGATTTGACACAAATCTAAACTTTAGCACAACATATCATCCCTGGACAGATGGGAAAATAGAGAGAGTCAATCGAATAATTGAAGACATGATGAGAATGTATGTGATGGATAAGTCATCTAAGTGGGAAGATTACTTACACTTGGTGTAGTTTGCATATAATAATGGGTATCAAGATCCATTGAGAATGATCCCATTTGAATCATTGTATGGTAGGAAATGTGATACTCCAGTAAGTTGGGACAACCCAACAAATAGAGTGGTACTTGGGTTAGAGTTGCTCAAGGACATGGAAGGCCAGGTGGTTAGGATCAAGCAGAGTTTAAAGGCAGCTCTAGATAGACAGAAAGTTTATGTTGACAAGAACAGGACAGTTAGAGAATTTGAAGTAGGGGAGAATGTACTTTTGAAAGTGAAGCCCAAGAAAATCTCTTTGAAATTGGGTAGTTGTGCAAAGCTGGCAGCTAGATTCTGTGGTCCATTTGAAATATTGGACAGAATAGAGCCAGTTGCATACATTCTTACATTTACTATTTCCATGAATGTGCATAATGTATTTCATGTCTCTCTACTAAATAAATGTGTACACATTATCCTAACCATGTTATTGAGTGGCGTCTGATTCAGGTAGAGACAGAGGGAGATTTTCAGGTTCATCCAGTGCGGGTATTGGAAAGAAAATTCAAAATGCTCTGTAATCAAGCTATAAATATGGTAAAAGCTTAGTGGACCTACTACGGTCCTGAAGATGCTACCTAGTAGCATGGAGATTCCATGCAGGCATAGTACTCGTAGCTTTTTGAATAAATTTGAGATTTTGATCTCTATTTTGTATATGTATTGAGGACAGCGCCAAAATAAGGGGGAGGAGATGTAACACCTCAGGATTCTGAACCCCCCATTTTAAATAATGTATTGTTATAATGTTGAGAGGCCTAAGTGCCCAAACAATTATTAAAGGGCTATTATGCCCAAGACATGTAATGTTTTGATCATTATTAATAATAAACACATCGTTGGCTTCTAGGCATACAAGGACAAGAGTTATAGGGGGCTATAATCCCACAAGAGAGGGGGCTTGAGGGAATAAGCATTTATTCCTATGTTAATCACCCTTTTTATAATGGAGGGAAGCGATTACCTGAGCTTCTTGGGGAAGGCCAAGAGGTTCTTGATTTCCCCACGAAGTTGCTTGAACCCATCCCTAGTTTGATTGTGGGGTTTTTCATGTTGGTTGGTTGTTGGGGTTTTTGGTGTTGGTTGTTGTTCATTGGTCGATGGGGTTCGACTAATGGATTTTTTGTTTATTCTCTATACATTCCCTCATTTCCCTCATGCACTTTCATGCACCCCCTTATCTATTCATTCACGTATCCATCCTCACCTGCATCTTGGCTTGGGAAAGGGAGTCAAACTACTGAAGAATTAGCCATGAGATAGTTGGTTGTAATGGTTGCTGGTGTGACCCAGCTATGACCCGAGGCCTGCATGTCTGAGATGTGTTATCCTGTGCCTTATTTTTCTCACAACGATGAGCCCTAAGAGTTCCATCATTGAGATTCTGGATCAGTTGTGTTGGAGCACGAATAAGGAGAAGGATTTCCTAAGGGACTGTGTGGCAGAGAAGAGTGGAGGTCCATTCTCTTGGGTAGTGCAATTTGGGTAAAAGAGAGTTGGGTACGTGGATTTTTGTGGGTGTTGCGAAACCTGTGCGATCTTGAGAGATGACTGGTTTGGGAACCCAAGTACACTCTAGAACTATCCTTGTGGACTCAAAGCCCTGGCTCGGGGGTGACACTGTTGTTGAGATTTGGAGTAGTGGTATCTACGGTTGGGTGGAATGTCCTTGGTCTGCAGCCAATTGGTGTCATCTTTCTTAAAGATAATTTCTCTCTTTCATGTTATTATTTACATGCATATGAATTTATTTCCATTGTATATTTAATTATCATTTAATTGAATCTTTAGACTATGCATGTTTGTTGGATATTGTTGTGCATGTCTTTAAAGTATTTTCTTTTATGAAACCTTAATTTTTAAAAAGGTATCGATAAGAGAAAGAAGTCCAATGGTGGGCTTGAAGGTAGCGTCTCTCAGTCTATGGATGGTTGGGGGATGTTACAGACTTGCATGGAAAAATGTAAAATAAAGCAAAGACCAAGGAAAATCCCAATACCACAATTGAGGATAGAGAAATGAGTTAGTCTTAGAGATAGAATAATAATAGGCAAGATATTCTT
This sequence comes from Picea mariana, assembly GCA_032191745.1. Taxonomy (NCBI): domain Eukaryota; kingdom Viridiplantae; phylum Streptophyta; class Pinopsida; order Pinales; family Pinaceae; genus Picea; species Picea mariana. Next base: position 104,595 of record JASDQU010308305.1, read on the forward strand.
TCTTATATTATCAAAAGAATAAGTAGAATGGGGTAGACCTTAAGTAAAAAGGAAACATCTAGCAAAGAAGATTAATCAAATACTAAGATGCTAGCTAGCTTTAATAGATTGGAAGATACAAATCCTTCTAAATTGTATTCCTATCCTAAAGTGAATGACACATTCCAAAAATCTAATTTGTTGGAATACTTCAATAGGCATCAAGGGTTTGATGATGGAATTTCCCTTGAATTTTCACATAATTTCCAAAACTTGGAGGAAAAAGAATACATGACCATAGTTAAAGTCTTACAAATCCAAATCAATGAACCTATGTTGATGATATTTACAATACACCCTATGGGATTTCCACGGGAAAAGAAGGAAATGAAACTAGCCTTATATGGCAAAAGGATCTTCCTTGGGTCCTATGAAACAATGGAAGAGAACAAGAATGGTTTTAAGAGAGTGAATTTTCTCTCACAGAGAGATGAGGTGGTCTTGCACTTAATGAAATACGTAACTTGTGACAAAAGGAATACCATGGTATATTCTTTTCACTTCAAATTGTTACATCATCGAAGACATTTTCTATCAACATACCTGAAAAGAACTTGAGCATTCCTTATTATTTTTTACAGTCTCTAAGAGAAATGAGTTCTAAAGTGTAGGTAGGAAAGGTGGATGAATTATCTCATCATGGGATTATCCAACTAATTGTACATGATACATTGGATGGACAAAGTTGAAAAATCACCTGGGATATGTTATTAACCATTAGAAAATAATAATTATTGTCCTTGTAAGATAATATGAACCAAGAGGTATCCCAATAGAATCTAGGAAGAATACAAATATTGGAGGAAAGGCATGTATGAGAAAAAGAGAACACACAAGAAGACAAACATAAAGGAGGAAGAAAAATAAGTGTCTACTAGAAAACAAGAGAATGGCAGGGACATTGCTACTAGTTTGGTCCATATGGGAACACCATATAGAAGTCCCGTCAAAATTACTATAGGAAACCCATAGGGAGGGAAACAAAGTAAAGCCACAAGAGAAAGGAATATGCCCCAAGTAACAAATAAGTTGCCTATTATCTAACACACACCTACCATAGACATTGAGGAGGACATACCTTCCATCCCAACAAAGGATTTGGGAGAATCCCATGCAGAACTCATGCTAAGAAGAATAATCCTAGAATAAAGGACCTCATTGTCCAATTAGAAGAAGTTAGGGAAAAATCTCTAAGGTGGATGATAGTGGAAAAAGACAAAAGGAAGTTATAAATTACAACTATGGTAAACTCCAACCACAACTGGGAAGTATATTGTGGACTTAGAGGAAAACTTCTAAATATTTAAAATGTAACATTTGGAGGATAGGAAACAACTAGAGAATGAGAACGAGGATTTAAAAACAACATTGGAAAAACAAATAAGGGAGGTTGAAGATAAAGTGGAGAAAATTGAGGAACTAGAAGAAATTCCCCATAAGACCATTGAAATGGGAAAGGACATGCTCTCTTGAAGGCCTCCTTCAAGAACATACACCTTTTTTTTCAAAGAGAAAAGGCTCAAGCATAAACTAGGACACATTTCGAAGAGCCTCCCTCATGACTTGGAAACTTAAAAAGAGTTCACATAGGGATATAAATGATGCAATGAATACGATAAAAATAATCTCTATGAGTTCTATCTCCGCAATTTTTTGATTCCTCACCCTTGCAAATGGTCCCCTAATCCCTATGTGGGGGATAACCAAATCAGGTCATTTTTCTACTAGATAAAAATTGAGGAGAAAAGGGTTGTCGAGGCATAGAGATACACGAATAAATAGTTTAATAACACCCTTTAGGTGATGTATAAAACCATTAATCCTAAATAAATACTCAAAAACCATGCAAGGTTGAATTCTAACATAGATTTAGTGAACATGATTGAGGAGAAGTTGAAGGGGGGAATTACACACTGTGAAGTCATGGTGAAGAACTCAAAAGATAAATTGGTGAAGCTTTTCTAAAACAAGTGGGAGAAGATTCCACTTACCTTTAGAAATATGGAGCCTCACTTTCCATCTAATTTAAAAGTTTTTTTATTCAAAGTTGTCCTATACATTGATACCCTGAAGATAATGAATCATAATTGGATAGGACTTACATTCAAATATCCATTACTCGTCCATCAATCCATTCCTGCGTGGTATTATATGATAGAGATGGATGAAGAAGAAGAGAAAAATAGATGGGGTGACATAGAGCTAAGGGTACAATATCATAGATGGGATGGAGTTACCCAAATTGTATCTTATGACATCAGGTAGATAACACACAGGGATCAATAATCAGAGTAGGAGGATTGAGCAAGGAAAGGATCAAATTTTGAGGGTCTTTTTTCTTGCACATGGGCATGAAAAAACTCTAGCTAGGGGGTAATGATGGGCCTCTGTATTGTATTTTATTTATCCCATTCTATATAAACATTTAACATTTTTCCCCTAGAATTAGACCTTCATATGAAACATTTGTGTATTTTAATGATCAATTGAGGTTATTGTGACATTTGCTTGTCATTCTATGCTTAATTTGCTTAATTACTAAGTATGAATGCGATGATAATTGGTATTGAATAATTTTGATGATTTATTCATATATTTCATGTGAGGATTAATGTGATCTAAAATATATAAGTTTAGGAAATCGATTCAACAATACAAGATTTATCCTCTTCATTTATGACTCAATATATACCTAGTGTCTACTAATATTTTCAAGGGATATTGTCCCTCTTGGAACAGACTAGTTGAAGTTGAAAAAAAATGGGTTGAGACACTACTAAAAAATACAACCACATTACCATCACAAAAAACCCCACTTGATTATATGGTTTACAAAGAGTCACCTCTATTATTTATTTTTGTTTTCCTTTACTATTCAGCTCTAAATTGGGTGCCATTAGCATCGGATTTAGCATCGTCCAGTGGACAAAAAAAAATCAACTTGGGGTTCTAAATCCAACGCTAATGGTTCCTAATTTAGAACCAAATATTAAAGGAAAAAATAATAAAGACCACGCATATACAAAATTCATTATTAAGATAACACGAAATTTGTATAACACGGAATTAAAAAAAAATAGAGCCCACGCACGCAAAATGAAAAATGAAAATAATAGAGATTGTGCACCCAAAAGAAAGATTTTGTGCATTCATGATACTCCATTCATTATTTTAGATCCATCACACAGCCAAAAGAAAGGGTTTGTTCATTCTCGAATCTCATACCCAAAAGAACCACCCAGAGAAAAGGCATGGGCAAGCGTGGGAAGATCCTCACCCATAGAGACAAAGGTAGTTGATCGATGCAAAGGAACAATGATTAAGAAATTCCATTTATGATCTATATCCACCCATAGATGATGAACAATAAGGAACAATAAGAAAGAACCACCCACAAATGATCTATATCCAATTGTTCTCATTGACCTGTAACCAATTGAGTGATCTATAATCCCACTAGATGTTGACCCCTAACCAATTGAGTGATCTATAATCCCACTGGATGTTTCAACACATACAGAGAAAAGAGAGGGATTTTCCACAGTCTTGAGGAAAACAATTCTCCCTAGGACGTCAAAAAATGTCAAGAAGCAGAGGGAAACGAGCAAAGGGATCTAATTATTTCCATAATGAGGTATTTCATACTCAATTTATATATTTTTGCATGTTTCCATTGCTTGCTTGAATTCTTTTTCTTAGTTTTTGATTTCAAAATTATAAAAGAAGAAATTTCCTCTCTATATATAGGGTTTATTGTTTTTATTTTTAAATTTAAAATAAGAAATTTATCGTACATGTATAAGGACATGACCCATAGAAACTGAAAGAGGCAATGGATTCTATATTGGGGGTATAAGCAAAGAAGAAATTAAAAGGTATGGACTTGTCCATGCTTGAAAAATATGTGGAAGAACGATCTACTAAAGTAACATAAACAATCCAACCAAACCAAACGTCTCAAATGGAATAGATTGGTTCCCCATCAATTCCTGGATCGTGAAAAATATCAAGGATAAATTCAACCTCAATAACCTCTAAGAATGTGGAACAGGGAATAGAGAAATCCAATGTACCATCCACTCCTAGGTCACATATTTCCTCCACCACTAATACGTGTTATGCATCTTGCATTGGTACATACAAAACCAAGGTAGAATATGATGTTGTTTCTAGGAATATCATAATGACAGATGATGGGAAATAATTCATGCATAGGTTGAAGGAATCATGCCTTCAACACTTCAAAGAGAATATACATCTTCCATTATTTAATATACCCTTGCACCTTCAAAAAGAAGTCATCAATGACATGGAGGCTGAATTTGGGACAGATTGGTCAGTAAAGAAGATTAAAAAAAATGACTCAAAATTGCAAGACATTTCATTGCAACCAAACGAAGAATATAAAAGCAATTCCTCTCAAGATAAGGAACAAAATAAGGAAAATTGATGTAAGTGTCAAAGTATAGAAATATCTCGTGAAAGAATATGATAGAGAAGATGCATAAAGGAAGTTCAGTCAGGAGAGCATACAGGTATTTGAATTTTTGACACTAGATTATTTCAAATTCATTAAATGATTTTTATGTTTTACTCATGCATTATCTAAATTGAATTAGTGTATGTTTCAAGACAAGGTCTTGAAGGCCAGGATTTCCAAATTTCATGTCACACATCATAGTGGCCAAACAATAATAGAAGTCTCAATATGCAAGTTTGTAAGTCCTCGGAATATCTGAAATGATATTTTTTTAAAAATTTGTACAAAAAATTAAATGATTGCATATTGATTACTTCAACTAGTCCATCTGCCATGTTTTGAGAGGAGCAACAATATGGCCATTACCCGTCACAATATGAATTTGAGATGATATAGAAAAAAAAAGTGGTCTAATTTTTTTATTTGGATGGAGAATGAGGTATCATTAGTTGACTTTCAATAACTTAGTTGGATATTTTTATGTTAATATGTCAATTTGCATTTCTTGTGTTGAGTTGTTTATTTATGTGCAGCTTGAGTCAGAAGGCTCTAGTGAAACTATACAAAAAAAATTGTCCCCTTTTCTCTTTTTATCTTATAGAGTCTTAGAAGAATTGTATGGTCAAATAAAATAAATGTTTGTATTGATCCTTGTTTCCCTTCATGAGTATATTGCTCCTAATCAGGTTGGAATCGCTTCATAATAACAAGGACTAGAGTCCTCTAACTCAAACCCCCTATCATATTCTCAAATTCATCCTTCTTATTTGTTGGTGGGGTAAATATAGAATGTAGCTCTCCATTTTAAGAAAATGGTGTATTTTGGAGTGGATCTCATCCATATTCCTTTAGGTATTTTATCAATAATTGGTAGCTTAGATGGGCCTTGTTCATATTTTCCCATATATTTGATGTCCTTGAAACCCATGGTTTGGATCATTGGAAAGACCTATTGTTATGTTTATATTTATCATGCCTTATAAAAATCATATTCATCCTCATCATTATCATGTACCTCATCATGATTTTAACCCCATTCTCCTCATCTAAAAGGAGGCATGTTTCCAACTACATTGTGCCTTGGATCGACACAATGCTCATTATGTTGGACTCCCAGCACTAGATTCCAGCTAGGGAGGGCCCTCTCATGTGATTTTGTTGCACAAAAAAGTTCTTGTTAGAGGATCTCTGGAACTAGGGTTTAGCTCACTGAGGCACAATGAAAATATGACACATGCGGTCAACTTTCAAATCCCATGTATCGAGTGATTGTGGGAACCGTTTTTGTGTGGTCATTGGTCATACACACCTTTCGAAGCTTGTGGAATTCATTTATGTCTCCTGATTGCGATTTTGTAACTCCGGATCAAATTGTCATTGTGTCCCTGAATGGCTTTAGGAGACGAGTTGAAACTCACCATAGCACCCAAAATGTGCATTTGATCGATGAAACGCCAGTTCTATTGGACTCCTAGCACTAGATTCCATCTACAAGGACCCCTCTCATGTGATTTCGTCGCCCATAAAAGTTATTGTTAGAGGATCTACAGAACAAGGGTTTATCTCAGTGAGGCACAATGCAAATCCGACACAGGGGATCATATTTCAAATCCTATGTGTCGGGTGATTGTGGGCACCGTGGTCATGTGGGTGTTATTCATACACACCTTCCACAACTTATGAAACTTAGTTACGTCGCTCAGTTGTGATGTTTTTCCCGTAGACCAAATTGTCATTATGTCCTTGAATGGATTCATTAAGTGAGTTTCAACTCACCATAGTAACCAAATAGTGCCTCGGATAGACAAAACACCAGTTATGTTTGACTCCCGACACCAGATTCCAACTAGGGGGACCCCTCTCCTATGATTATGTCTCCCAAAAAAGTGTTTGTCAGAGGATCTCTTTAAATAGGGTTTAACTCAATGAGGCACAATGAAAATCCAACACAGGGGGTAAACTTTAAAATCCCCTCTATTGACCAATTGTGGGAAGTGTGGTTGTACAGGAGTTGGTCATACACACCTTCTGGAGCTTACAAAACTCAGTTATGTCACCTAATTGTGATTTTTTTCCCCCAGACCAAATTGTCATTGTCCCTAGATGGGTTCATGAGGTGAGTTGAAAATCTCCATATCACCCAAATCGTGCCTCAAATCGATGAAACGACAGTAATGTTGGAATGCTTTCATCAGATTACAACTAGTGGGACCCATCTCCTATGATTTCATTGCCAAGAAAAGTGTTTGTTAGTGGATCTTCAAAACTAGGGTTTATCTCAGTGAGGCACAATCCAAATTCGACACAGGTGGTCAACTTTCAAATCCCATGTGTAGGGGTGATTTTGGGAACCATGGTCATGTGGGAGTTGGTCATACACACCTTCTGAAGGTTACAAAACTCAGTTGCATCGCCCTGTTGTGATTTTGTGCCCGTGGACCAAATTGTCATTGTGTCCCTGAATGGCTTCAGAAGGAGATTTGAAACTCACCATAGCACCCAAACCATGCATCATATCGATGAAATGCCAGTTTTTTTGGACTCCTCGCATCGAATTCCAGCTAGGGGGACCACTCTCCTCTGATTTTTCGCCCAAAAAAGTGTTTGTTAAAGGATCTCTGGAACTAGGGTTTAGCTCAGTGAGGCACAATACATACTAAAACAGGGGTAAAATTTCAAAGGCCCTTTTTCAGGTGATTTTGGGCACCATGGTAGTGTGGGAGTTGGTCATACACACCTTTTAGATATTATGGAACTCAATTACATCGCTCGATT
>JASDQU010308305.1:123475-135017 GCA_032191745.1 Picea mariana
ATCACAAACCTCGAAGTCCCGACGAGGTGACAGGACCGTTGAAAAGGTGAAGCCATGAGCTCATCAAAGTTTCGGCATATCGGGACTTGGGAGTCAGAGAACCGAGTTGCTTGATATCGCAAGTGGCGAAATCGCGATAGCAGAAGTCCCGACAGGTGAAGGAAAAGTCAGCGTTGACTTGCATTGGGTCTTGGGGATTTGAGAGTGCAACGTTCGATCATTGACCTTGCAAATTCATGAAGTCCGATCCTCCGAGTGCAGAGAGGGGATCACAGTGAGAGTTATGTGGGTGTGGATTTCTCGATAGGGAAACAGAAGGTCTAGTTACTGTTCTTCGGGCCAAGGAAAGAGGAGATCCTATAAGCGAGTGTACCTGCGGGTGATGTTACGTCAGTTTTGGTATCAAAGCCTAGAAATATTCTTTGCTTTCTGTAGCAGAGAAGAAGAGAATTCACCATGCAGCTAAGAAGAGATAGACAATCACCTGATCCAAAGGATAGGGAAGTGCAGCAAAGAAGAGGCAGGCAGATGGAAAATCTAGAAATGGAGAGACAAATGTGAGATCTCAGAGCAAGACTCAAAGATATGGAGACAATGCAAAGACGCACAACCAGTGCAGGGGATCTGAGTGATTTCGAAAGCAAGATTGAGGCTGAACGAGAAGAGGAAGTTGCAGCCAAAGATGCATCAAACGAGCGTTTGATCAAAGCTATTTCCAGGATGGGTGCAAGAGAAAAAATGAACATTCCAGTTTACGAGGGAAACTTGGATGCAGAGGAACTCTTGGACTAGATTAGAGCTCTGGATACATACTTTGACTACAAAGATGTCAAAGAAGATAAGAAAGTCAAGCATGCTGTCACACGCTTGAAAGGACATGCAACATTGTGGTGGGATGAACTACAAGCTGACAGACACTGCAAGGGAAAGTAGAAGCTCAAGAGCTGGGACAAGATGATCGTGAAGATGAAGGTGAAATTCATCCCCAGGGACTATCAAATTACTCTGTTCAGGAGGATGTAGAACCTGAGACAGAAGCTGATGATAGTGAAAGAATACACTGAGGAATTCTACAAACTAAACATCAGGGTAGGTCATTGGGAGAGCGATGATGAGAAATTTTCCAGATACATGAATGGCCTAAGATATGATATCCAGGATGAGATGAGCATGGTAACCATCCGAACGGTGGAAGATTCTTATCAGATGGCTCTGAAAGTAGAAGAGAAGCTGAGCCGAAAATAGGGTCAGAGGGGCCGAGGCAGAAGTCATCCCAGAGGCAAGTCAGTTGCCCAGGATAAATATCATAAGCCCAAGGATGAAGGGAAGAAACATCAGACTTGCACAGAGAGAGGTGGAACCTCACAGCGAGGGAAGCAATATGCTGAACAGAGAGGGCAGCATAATGAGCAGAGAGGAGATTATGCTGACCACAACACTTTTCCTCGTACTAGAGGCAGAGGAAGAGGAAGAGGTGGAGTAATCACATGCTTCACATGTGGGAAAAATGGGCACAATTCTTACGAGTGTCTAGAGAAAAGGAAGGACATTAAAGAAGCTCACATCATCGAAGCGCAGAGGCGGGATGTTGAAGCAGAACACATAGAAGGTGGAAGATCGCTCATGATGCGAAAAGTCCTTTTGACACTCGAGAAGGAGGTGGAAAGTTCAGTACAAAGGACCAGACTTTTTAGGACTGCTTGCAAGACTAAGGACAGGGTATGAAAGGCTATCGTAGACAGTGGTAGCATGGATAATCTCGTATCTACAGATATGGTAGAAAATATGGAGCTGGAGACGATGGATCATCCAATCCCATACAGAGTTTCGTTGCTACATAAAGGACACCAGGTAACTGTCATGAAACAATGCTTGGTTGAATTCAAGATAGGAGGATATAATGATAGGATNGACCATGGCAATATGATAGAAATGTGATTCATGATGGGTGAATGAACACATACACCCTAGAGAAGAATGGGAGGACACACATGTTGCTTCTGATAAAGGATAAGGAGGTGAAGCCAGAAGTAAGAAACACAGTACTTCTCATGAGTGGGAAGGAACTTCTTACAAAGGTTAAGAAGAAGGAGGATCCACAATTCTTTGTGGTCAGGAAACTGAAGATTGTTTTGACTAGCACAAGAGTGGATGATTTACCAGATGAAGTTCAGGAACTACTGGAAGAGTTTGCTGACATCATTGTGGATGAATTACCTCGTTCATTGCCACCAATTAGAAGTGTGAGTCATCATATTGATCTCATACCAGGAGCTATTTTTCCAAATAAATCCGCGTACAGATTGACACCGCAAGAGAATGAAGAGGTTAAAAGGCAGGTCCATGATTTGTTGGACAAAGGTTTGTTCAGGGAAAGCTTGAGTCCATGTGTTGTTCCAACAGTACTCAGTCCGAAGAAAGATGGAGGATGGAGGATGTGTATTGACTCAAGGGCAATAAATAAGATAACCTTCAGGTACAAATTTCCATTGTCGAGGATGGATGATCTGATGGATTGCTTGAGTGGAGAAAAGTATTTTTCAAAGATTGATTTGAAAAGTGGATATCATCAGATTCACATGAGAGAATGTGACGAATGGAAGACAGCATTCAAAACCAATGAAGGGTTGTATGAATGGCTTGTAATGCCATTTGTCTTAAAAAATGCACCAAGTACCTTCATGAGGTTGATGAACGAAGTCTTGCGGGAGTTCATCAGAAAATTTTTCATTGTGTATTTGGATGATATACTGGTTTACAGTAAATCAGTAGTAGAACACTTGAAGCATTTGGCTATAGTGATGCAGAGACTACAGCAGGAGAAGTTGTTGGTAAATATGAAGAAATACTCATTCATGAAGACAGAGCTCATTTACTTGGGGTTTGTTATTTCAGCAAATGATTTGAGGATGGATCCAGATAAGGTGGAGGTAATCAAGAATTGGCCATCACCGAAGAATATTTTTGAGGTGAGAATTTTTCATGGATTGGCTAGTTTCTACCGAAAGTTCATCAGGAATTTTAGTGGAATTATTGCAGCGATGATGGATACATTGAATAAGCGGCATAAGTATTTTCACTGGACAACAGAGGCTAAGAAGATTTTTAACCTATTGAAGAGGAATATTACGGAACAACTAGTGTTGGTGTTGCCGGATTTCCAGAAGACATTTCAAGTGAAATGTGATGCAAGCGGATTTGCAATTGGGGCAGTCTAGAGTCAGGAATACAGGCCGATAGCATACTTCAACGAGAAGATGAATGAGGTGAAATTGAAATACTCCACGTATGATAAGGAGTTTTATGCTATCATACAGGCATTGAATAAATGGAGGCATTACTTGATCCCGAGAGAATTTGTTTTGTACAGCGACAATCATGCACTGTAGTTTGTGACTCAACAGGAGAAGTTGAATAAGAAACATGCAAAATGGGTTGAGTATATGCAGAATTTCACATTTTTGATTAAACATATTTCTGATACTGCTAACAAAGTGGTTGATGCTTTGAGCAGGAAGTGTTTGTTGTTGCAGGAGTTCAGAGTCAAAACATTGGGTTTTGATGATCTCAGGGACATGTACATAGATGATCAAGATTTCAGAGAAGCATATGAAGTAAATGAGAATCCAGTTCTCAGAGACAGAAGCCCATGGATAGAGTACATGATCCAAGAAGGATTGTTGTTTAAGGGAAATCAACTGTGTATTCCAAAATGCTCCATGAGGGAGAATCTTTTGAAGGAGAAACATAGTGGAGGATTGGCAGGACATTTCGGTCATGACAAAACATTTGCGAAGCTAAATGAGTCATACTTTTGGCCAAGAATGCGATCATAGGTCAAGAAGTTTGTGGACAGATGTCGAGTTTTCCAGCATTCGAAGGGGAGGAAACAAAATGTGGGATTCTATCAACCATTGCCCATACCAGAAAGGTCGTGGGAAGCAATTAGCATGGATTTTGTATTGGGGTTGCCGAGAACACAAAGAGGTGTTGATTCAATCTTTGTGGTAGTGGATAGATTTTCCAAAATGGCACACTTCATTCCATGTCATAAGACTAGTGATGAAACTCACATTGCTAACCTGTTTTTCAAAGAGGTCATTCGACTTCATGGGTTGCCAAAAAGCATAGTTTCGGATCGAGATACGAAGTTCATAGGGTATTTTTGGAGGAACTTATGGAAGAAGCTGGGAACTAACTTGGCATTTAGTTTAGCTTATCATCCTCAAACGGATGGATAGACGGAAGTGGTCAACAGTACTGTGGGAGACTTGCTGAGAAGCTTGGTGACAGAACACCACAGCTAGTGGGACCACATATTGGCACAAGCAGAGTTTGCATACAATGACTCAGTGAATCAGAGCATAGGGAAAAGTCCATTTCAGGTTGTTTATGGGATGCAGCTAAGAGGAATTTCTGAACTGAGGGATTCAAAGCAGACTACTACTAGGAGCAGTAGTGCAGAAGAATTCGCAGAAGCGATGAATGAACTTCACAGCCGGGTGAAGAAACAACTATACAGTTTAAGCCAGGAGTATAAGCGCAGAGCAGATCAACATAGGAGACAACTTGAATTTGGGGTTGGTGATCTAGTTCTGGCACATTTGAGGAAAGAAAGGTTCCCGAAGGGAACATATAATAAGCTGAAGATGAAGAAAATTGGGCCATGCAAGGTATTGAAGAAATTTGGGGACAATGCTTATGAGATTGAATTACCTGATGGGATCAGAATTTCTCTGATATTCAACATATCAGATTTGTACCCATACAAGGCTGGAGAAGAAGAGACTGGAACTGAGCAGCCAGTGATCCAGTGGAAGAAACAGATGTGAGTTGCAGAGAAACCGCAAATGGAGTGCATACTCGACAAGAAAGTAAGCAAGAGGACCAGGCGAAAGCAATACTTTGAGTATCTGGTCAAGTGGAAGAATCATCCAGTTGAAGATGCCAGCTGGGAGACTGAAGCAGATATACAGAAGCATGGACAGACCATGCAGGAGCTCATGGACAGGAGCCCATGAAATTTTTCAAGTGAGGGAGTATGATGCAGGAGCATCGTCAACACATCAAGCGAGCCAACGCAGAAGCGGAAGACAACTAGACAAGCCAACACGATTTTTGAAATAACCTTAAAGTTGTTGCACAAATCTTAAAAGAGCCATTAAGAAAGGGCGCACTTGTATATTGTAATGGACCTTGAGTGGATTTCTCTCGTCCTTAGTAGGTAGACGACATTTAAGATAGTTAATGCAAGTAGATAGAATTTAATTCTAGACTAGACGGTTGTAGAGCGCAAGAGGGAAACAGGATATAGACACCCTCATTGTGCATTGTAACATTATGAAGTAGATGAGCAAGAGAATGTAGAGTGCTATGTAGGAACACCCATGTATAGACATTTGAATTAATAGAAGAAGCTTTGATTCAAATTCATGGTTGGTGTTATTCTCTGTGTATTGATGTTGATAGGCTCATGAATGTTTGCTTCCTGTTATACATTTTCTTTTATATGCTGTGTATATGATTTCATGTTTGAATTGAAGTCTGAAAGGGTGAAGGAATGAGTTTCAATTGTTTCTCTATCTGATCTAGAGGATTACTGCAAGGAGTGCAGTCGAATTGTCCGCAACGAGTGCGTTGATAGAGGGTTCAGATAGAGACAACTTTTGTTCTCATTCATCCTAGAATTGTAGTTGGGCACAAGATTCGTGCAAGGAGTGCACATGCTGAGTGATGTTCAGGGTTGCGAACCTGAGAAAGTGTTTTAGGACTGCTACTGTAGACGAGAGCAGAGTCAAGGAGCTTCAACACTTAGACGTGGTTGGAGACTTGCCGCAAAGAGTGCGTGCAAGAGTTTCTTTCTAAGAACTTAAAACCGTGGGAAAAGCTCATGAAGGATAGGTATTTGAGTTTGTTGAAGAACGATGCAGACAAGTTGTACCTTGAAGGCTTGTAAGAAGTGTCACAAGTTGTGCGCAAGAGGATGAGTTCTGTGGAAGAACACTTAGTCATTTCATGGATTGCATAAGGAAGAACGGACGATCGAAATTCTCCGAGGAGATTTTGTGAAATTTCGTGAGTCGTTAGATCTTGGAGAGGTGTAGGGAATATGCCGCAACATATTCTCGAAGGGTTCAAAGCTCATAAGGGGTAGATTCATTGATCAAGACCACAAGGGTTGTTGGATCCACACGTATATCGTGGATCGGGGTTTTGTGGATTGAAACTCCAAGTTCTTGTAACAGGAGTTGCGATATTGAAATATGCAATATCCTGATGGCTACGTAGATAGTACGGGCCATAGCTAAATCGACGAGTGGAGGATAGGTGGCACAAGCTATCGGGGTTTCGTGGTGAGAAGTCCCAATACCAAAGCATCAGGATTCGTGAAGATCCTGAACCTCGAAGTCCTAACGAGGTGACGTGACCATTGAAAAGGTGAAGTTGCGAGCTCATCAAAGTTTCTACATATCGGGACTTGGGAGTCAGAGAACTGAGTTGCTTAATATTGCGAGTGGCAAAATCACGATAGGAGAAGTCCCGACAGGTGAAGGAAAAGCTATCATTGAATTGCATCAGGTCTCGGAGATTCGAGAGTGCAACGTTCAATCATTGACCTCGTGAAGTCATGAAGTTCGATCCTCCGAGTGCAGAAAGGGGATCACAGTGAGAGTTCTGTGGGTGTGGATTTCTTGATAGGGAAACAGAAGGACCATTTAGTGTTCTTTGGCCTAAGGAAAGAGGAGATCCTATAAGAGGGCGTACCTGCTGGTGCGACTGCATCATATTTCTCTTTATTTAGTCAAGGAAAAGTACAGAGGCGTAGTTAACATAACCATTCAGTCTATGTGGCTACAAAATTTACTCACTGAGTTGGGCATTCAATTTCATCATCCAATCGTCATCTGGTGTGACAACCAGAGCACTCTAAATTCTGTAGAGATCTATTTCAGAGGCAGCGGACGAAGCACATCAAGATCCACATGCACTACACCTGGGACTTAGTACATGAGGGTATAATTGACCTACATTTATGTCCATCAATAGATCATACAAAAAGCATCTTCACCAATACCTTCACTGAGCAGAAGTGATATTCTTTGTGAAGTCGTCTTGGAGTGAGGGACACAGTTTCCTAGTGACTGTAGTTCTTATTTTTTACATACATTGTACCTTGAGGGGGGGGGGGTTTCCCATCAATTTTTCCCTCTTTCCTCACTTTATTTCAGTTTATCTTTTCTATTTGGACACCTAACATGGCCTTGTTGCCAAGACCCATTCTTTATTTTCACCATAGTGATTTTCAGGGGGGGTGTTGGAGTTACTTCACACACACCTAGGATTTATTTTTCCTAAGGTTTTTCCTTATTTATTATTCATTGTTAGTCATTATATAGTCTCCTATATTTTAGGAAGAATATTTCTCTCAGGAGAATATTCTCTTCAGTTTTCACTTTAGTTTGACTAGTTGAGTGGAGTCTAGATGCTACATTGGTTTTGTCACCATGCAACATTGGGATCATCAATAGATAATTCAAATTAGCCTTGGTATCATCACCTGATTGGAGAATTACCCATGATTCCTTGATTCTCTTCACTATGTTTCAGTCAGTTAACTGAAGATTGGTAGACTAGTTAGCTCGGCTAAGTGGCAGTTCACTACTGTAACTGCCTGAGAAACTAGACTAGGTGGTAGTTTACTTTCGTAACTGCTGGTGTGTGTCTAGATCACTCTAGACTACCACTATGGTGCATTGGATTCTCCTCCATTACACATTGGTTGCGTTATACAAAGTATATCATGTGTAAATTATTCATTATTTAGAACGGTTAATGAGAATTCTTCCATTATTTCTCTCTTGCTTCTTCTTTCTCAATTTCTCTCTGCAAATGTGTGTGGTATTTTCTAGCTATATCTATTCTATGCAGGTTCAAAACATTTACAATTTGAGTTGTTGGTTCTTTGAGTAATGGAAGTTAAAGAAGTAGATTTGAATAAGGAGTGCATGAGTCAAGAACAATTGATGGCATGTCAAGGAAAGACAAGACATGTGAAGGCAAGGCATGGATAGGATAGGCATGGCATGTCCAGAAAAGGAAAGGCATGGCATGCCAAGGCAAGGAAAGGCATGGCATGTCAAGGCAAGGCATGTAAACTCAATTCATGGCATGTCAAGGCAAGGTATGTCAATGAAAGTCAAGGTCTATCACGGAAAGGCATGTTAATTAAAGTCAAGACATGTCATGTAAATACATGGCAAGGAAAGGCAAGGAATGTCAAGGTAAGGCATGGCATGTCAAAGTAAGGAATTCCAAAGCAAGGCAAGGATTGTCAAGGAAAGAAAAGACATGTCAAATAAAGGCATGGCCTGTCAAGGCAAGGCATGTTAAGGAAAGGAAAGACATGTCAAGGCAAGGCATGACTTCTCAAGAAAATGCATGGCTTCTCAATAAAAGGCATGACAAGGCAAGGCATGGAAAGGCAAGGCAGGGTATGGCTTGTCAAGGAAAGGTATGTCATGGAAAGGCATGGAAAGGCAAGGCAAGGTGAGGAATTTCAAGGAAAGGCATGGAATGTTGAGCCAAGGCATGCCAAGGCAAGTTAAGGCTTGTCAAGGCAAGGCATGGCATGTCAAGGCAAGGAAAGACATGTCAAGGAAAGGCATGGCTTGTCAAGGAAAGGCATGTCAATGTAAGGCATGGCATGTCAAGTCAAGGCAAGGCAAGGCTAGGCATATATTTGTTTTATGATCTTTACTAACGTTTATTAGAATTGTTGAATGTTTTGCATCATTGGAATAACATCTTAGTTGTAACTTATTTGATACTATATTATCATATGCGCACTTTGGTATGATGTAATATGATTATTGTTTCATTTCATATGTTGTAATATTAGATTATAATAGATAAATTAATTATTGCATGAAATAACTAATAACTTTTCATTCTAAATGTCTGTTTTTGCAGTACAAGGATCTTCCAGAAGATTTGGATCATCTTAAACAAATAGATCCAGATCATGATGTTGGGTTTGATGTTGAGATGGTAGATGATGCTCATGATGATGACATAGATACATATGACAACGATGCGATTTCTGATGTCGATGACGATGATGATGATCATGATGATCATGATCACGATGGTGATGATGATGTTTAGGTAGTTGTTGGTAGCAACCGGTGACATTCATGATCATATAGACGACATCATGGATCATTTTTTATATATTGCTATAATGCCTCTTTTCATGGTTACTATCATATGTATCATTTTCATGACCTCTAGTACCACATTATTAAGTTGTAGCATTTTTACATGTTTCATGTTGACTTATATTGTTTGGACATGACGTATCATATTAACTTGTATCATTTTGTCTTACATAATTTATCATTTTTATTTATATCATTTGTACAAGATGTATCGTTTTGACTTATGTTGACTATTGGACATGTATCATTTTTAGATGATATTGATCTAATGCCATATATATTTGAATTTCACTTGTTTTAGTTATATATGATGATGATATTATCAATATTGACTCATCAATTTTATATGATTGATGATTTTTGGATGCATATTTATTATGTATGATGGTTTTGATTTACTGCTCGTGATGGATGTTTTCAAATTCACTTAAATTATAGATATTTGACTCACTTGTTTTAATTATAGATGATGATCATGTTATAATAATTATATTGTTATTCTATATATACTGGATGTTGCAGATTCTATTTTGATGGAGATTTAATAAGTATAATGATGTTGTTAATTTGTATGGATGTATGTTTCCCCAAAAAATTCTTTATAAATGTTATCCTATAAAATATTTCAAATGAATCTATATGACTAGCTTAATGTATAATCATATAATTTGTTTAAGAGAGATGATATATTTAACTAATTAAATTGAAATAAAACATACTAAATTAATAATTGTAAGAAAAACAAGAAGCATTGTTGGAAGCAAGAAAGGAAGCAACAATGGAAGCCAAATTGGAAGAAAAAATGGAAGCCACACCCAAGCAAAACTGGAACCCAATCTAGAAGAAAAATGAGAACCAAAACTAGAAGAAAACCTAGATGTAAAACTAGAAGCCAAAACATAAGCCAAAATGGAAGCAAAATTGGAAGCCATATCAGAATAAAAACTAGAAGACAAAACATAAGAAAAAATGGAAGTCATATCAGAAGAAAAACTGGAAGCAAAACTTGGGGCTATTCCTAGGACCAAACTAGAAGAAAAATTCGAAGCCATATCAGAGGAAAAAATGGATGTATAACGGGATGCAAAAATGGAAGAAAAGTTGGAAGGCATATTAGAAGAAAAACTGGAAGCAACACTTGGTGCTATACCTGGTGCTAATCTTGGCACTATTCTCAGCGCTAATCCGTATGCTATTTTCGGTGATAATCATGGAGTTGTTCCTACTGCTAAACCTAATGTTATCTCTGGAGCTAAACCTGACGCTATTCCTGGCGTTATTCTTGGTTCTAAACATGGCTCTATTCCTGGTGCTAAACCTGACACTATTCATGGCATTAAACCTGGTGATAAACCTGACACTAAACATGGAACTATTCCTAGTGTTATTCCTGACGCTAAACTTGGTGCTAAATCTGGCACTACATCTGGTGCAAATTTCGGTGATAAATATGGCACAATCATAATAAGTCCATATTGCATCCAATTTTACTCCAGAAAATGTCTTTGATTCATGGAGTAAAATNGAGGGAGGAGGGTGATAGAGTGAGAATGTGTGAGTGTGAGAGGTGGGGAGATAAATAAAGAGAGGGGGGATATGAATGGATTGTTTGAGTGTGTGAGAGGGAGGGAGAGGGAGATAAAGATAGAGCATAGAGATAGAGAGAGTGATAGGAAGGGGGGGAGAAGGAAGGAAAGGGGGTAGAAAAAGGTAAAGCGAGAAAGGGGTGAAGAGTGGAGGAGAGAGAGGAAGTGGGATACAAAGTGAGGAGGAGAGAGGGGTAGATGTATGAGAGAGAGAGGGGAGAGACAGGGGGAGAGAGATATAGAGAGAGGAGAGAGAGAGAGAGAGAGAGAGAGAGAGAGAGAGAGAGAAAGAGAGAGGGAGTATGGGGTAGAGAGGGAGAGAGACTAAGTGTGAGAGGAACTGGGGTAGAGAGATATAAATAGAGAAATGGGTGGAGAGTAGAGGAGAGAGGGGGAGGGGGATACAGTGAGCAATAAATGGAGGGGGATATAGAGTGAGGGGGACAAAGGATTAAATGAAAGTGAGAGAGAGGAGAGAGGGAGATAAGGGGAGGGAATGAAATATCCAACAAGAGTAGAAGATATATTGAGAGTGAGATGGAGAGATAGAGGGATATGGTAGAGAGAGAGGGAGGAGGAAAAAAGGGGAGGGAGTGAGGGAGAGAGTCATGAAGAACATAAGAGAGGTCAAGAGTGAGATGGAGAGAGATAGAGATGGAGGTAGAATGAGAAAGAGATAAGGAGGGGAAGGGAGAGAGAGTGAGAGTGAGACTAAAAAAAAGGAGATATAGAGAGAGG
>JASDQU010308306.1:2781-17446 GCA_032191745.1 Picea mariana
CCCAGCTAAGCTCCATTTTGGAGATCGCGACTTAAAGTGTCGAGACCCTTCATCACAGGAATGTCGAAATGTGAAATTGTGAAACGCCTTTTGGCGTAGGCTATGGTCACCGCCAGTGGTCATGTGAGGGGAAGGAGCTAGCGTAGCTAGGCTCCATTTCGGGTACCGGGAGTCAAGGAGTCAAGGATACTCATGACAAAATCCCTGAATCGCGAATCGCAAAAGCCCTTTATGGATAAGTGCTTGGTCATCGCCGTGGGCACGTGAAGGAAGGAGCTTGCAAGTTGCAAGGCTCCATTTCGTGATCGAGAGTTGGAAGAGTCAATGTGACTTGCAACAAAATTCATGAAACGTGAAACCGAAGTGCCTCTTGATTAGGCCCGTGGTCACATCCAGTGGGCATATGGGATAAACACAAGACCTTACGGATTTAATCCAATGATGCTTGTTAATTTGAAATCTGATCGAAGGGATACTGTTGATATTCATGATTAACTGTTCAGTTACGAATCAATTAGCCGAACTGAATCATGTTTCTTAGACGGTTGGAAATCCAGTTGCTGAAGCGTTTTTCCTGGCTGATTCGAGTTGTAACTATAGAGGTTGGTGTGCATAAAATGGAAAGACAGTGACAATGTGTGGTTAGTTGTTCTGACTGGAAAAAAAAATGAGTTGAACTGTAGAAAGGTAAAATTACAGTATGTGCAGTGTGAAGAAAACTCAGAGATGAGGAACAAAAGCTTAGCAGAACAAAATAGGTGAAGAGAGAAGAATGTGCACATATCAAAGAGAATGAGAGTATGAACAGAGCAGAAGAATAGTGAAGTAGAGAAGAATTGCAGAACAGTGAAGAGATGGTAAGAATTGATATATCTGTATTGTTGGTTATTCAGTGGTTTTATTTATAATCACGGAGGTAGGGTGGTTCTAGGGAGGACTGTAGTCCTTTGTTATTCAAATTGGTGCTTGAATACTGGAAGTTGAAGCTTTCATCTAGTTGTGGCTAGAAAAATAGGGTGCAGGGTGGTGCTAGGGAAAACACAGAGTTTTTTGTATACAATTTGGTGCTTGTATAAGTGGAAGTAGGTGCTTCCATCCAGTTGGTGTTGGATCACTCAGGGATTTGGTGCTTCCTTCTAGTGGGTGCTAGAGAAACCAGAGAGTTGGTGCTCTAAACAAGTTGGAGCTTGTAAAACAAAGGTAGTAGCCTCACATTGAGTTGGTGCTCAATTATAGATGATGTACAGAACTTAAAAGACTTCCTATCATTTCAAAGAAGAAGAGGTTTTCTCCCTTTATGGGTTTCCTCATGAAAATCTGTCTCTGTGTATATCTTATGTGTGACTAATGCTCATTATTTATGTTGTCCATATGTTGTATAATATTGATGGTCACTTGGAGAAGATTAAAAATGGTTTAATAGACTTAAAATTGTTTAAGCATAGTAACAACTGATTCACCCCCCCTCTCAGTTGTCTTAGTAATTTCAACATCTTGTCATATCCTAGCTCTCAATGGGGGAGAGGCTTGCCTCTAAGAGCAGGATGGGATAACACGTATTTCCTTTAATTTTGAAATTATAGGTTATAAAATTATTTTGTATTTACTCTATCTTTCTCCAAGATTCATGAGAGATACTACATCTCGAGATTTCACATCCATAAAGAATGACAGGCGTAACAAGAGTCTCAAAGAGGAGTTTCTTCTTATCCCAAATCCAAAGATAGTTTGATTTACAATTGTTTTCAAGCCCATAATAATCTTTCCATACCCCAATAATATTTTTCTCAATGCTATAATTTCAGTTGAGTTTGTGTCATGATTAATTAAAATATGACAATGAAACCATTTTACATAATCATTTACGGAACACAAAAATATTATTAAATTCGGTAATGTTTGAATTATAATGGTAAAATTACTACCGAACATAAAAATATTATTATTGGGTAATGTTTGAATTATAATGGTAAAATTACTATTAAAAACAAATAAATATGTTTTAATGTTTATATGTGTTATTGATAGGTTAGGAATTTGTTTGAGTTCATACTTTGAATTTTAATTTATATATCTTGGATGGAAGTTTGAATTATAAGAATACAATTCTAAAATTATAATATCTTAGTGTTAATATTATAAAAATAAAATTATTAATTAAAATATATAAAAATATTTTAGTATTAATAAGATTGGTTAAAACATGATAACAAAATGTTTATATATATATATATATATATATATATAAACAATTCAATGAGGATCCGCAAAAACGGAAATCAAAACCCTCACCAATCAAAGATAGATGTTTAGAAATCAAAACACTGTACAACCCATAAAGATTAAAAGATTGACCAGAGTCAAATCTGGCTCAAAAAGAAGCCTGTCTAGTTCTTAACCATCTAAAGATGAGGCTAATTCAAGCTAAACCCAACCTATTACTAAGATGTTGAACAAAAAGATAACAGATCGAAACCCAAAGAATCAAGCCTTGGACTTTTTTGGAGTCTCGAGATGACCTTCCAACTTTTCGACTTCACCAACAACATCGCTTGGATTCTCCTCATCCTCAATCGAGATGGGGCACTCGTGCAAACTAGGGACTCGGGTCCTTGGATATGCTTAAATATTTTTCATGGTTTTGATCCTCCTTCATGACTTGGAATTTGATTCCAAATTGAGAGTGACAGAAGAGTTCAAATTTCCCTTTCAACATATTAACTTCTTGGAGGGTGGTAGCTTGAGCAACCATAACCTTCACAATCCAGTAGGTCTCTGCTAGCTTGAAGTACTTTGTTTCCCTGGTCCTAAAGTATTGCAGGTCCTCAACCTAGGCCTTAACTTCTTGAACAATTTATGCTTCGGAGGTATTGCGCCATTGACAGTGAACCGCTTCCTCGATCTTTGTTGTAATTTGCTTCTCATACTCAGAACAAAGGTACTTGAATCTCGACCTAACCATCCAAGCAGAGGTACTTGAATCTCGATCCAACCATCCAATTCGCCCTTGCAGCCCTGGTACGATTGACCGAGCCTTGGGAAGAGGAAGACTCATTCTGTTTACCCTTCTTTCTATTCCCCCACATTCCTTTCCTGGCCATTCCGTGTCTCTTTCCTAGTTTAAATGAACCAAACCCAAGAACCCCTTTTGTGTGGTTTTCCTTACTCTGAAACTTCCAGTGGAGACATGACCCTATGCCCTTCCTTGCTCGTCTCTGAGAGGGAAACGAGATGTACCACTGAGCCTAAATGGGACCACGACCTCGAAGGTATCCCCTTTAACCTTGTTGGGGGAGAAAGGAGAACCTTATTAAGCTTCCAATTCCACACCCAATCCCAAATTTCATGAATTTTCGTCTCACTCTTACAACGAAAATGATCCACCACACTCAATTTTTCCAAGGTTGAACCATTACAATGGTCGTCCCTCTTGAAATAACCATGCACAACACCTCCAACAGAATGGGGTCTTTTCGTAGTCTCTTTGAGAGGAATCACAATTTTTTTTGCAACACTCGTAGTACTTCCACGCTGCTTCCCATAACTAACCTTCATTGTGCATACCTTGTTCCCACAATAGTTCCATACTCATCGAACACTCCATTGATTACCATTCTCGTTCATCTTATGTCGAGACTTCACCATGAACTCTTTTGATACCACCTGTCTCGATCGATGGCAGTCTGTACTGGCCATGCAATCAATTTTCAAGTTTGGCGTCATCGACAGAACTATCCACAATGCCGCTGTAATTACTCTTATCGGTCAAGAGATTAGACCGACGTCATTTCGGGCCACTCACCCACTCTTCTGATGCTCCATGTGTCTCTGTCGTCTTGTCGAGCATCCAAGTGAAGGGCTTGTTCTCGATTTTTAACAACCCATCCGAGAATGAAACATAAAGATATTATTATTGAGTAATGTTTGAATTATAATGGCAGAATTATTATTTAAAACATAGTTATGATGGATTAAAACATTATAATTAAATATTTTACTTAATTATTTAAAAATATATAAAAATAATCTCTCATTATTTAAGTTTAAGTTTGCTTCTTTTATGAATTCATTTAACCTAAGTAAATGCTTAATGATGAAAACAGATATTTAAATACTTTTAAAAATAGAAAAAACACACCATATTAACCAGAAAAGTACATGTTTATTTTGGAAGAAATTGAATCTTCCATTTTTAAGTAAATAAAATGAACTTAAAAATCATATTGAATATTGAATATGTATATTTAGTATATTGATATTTTATTATTGAATGTGTATATTTAGTATATTGATATTTTATTTTGGAATATGTATATATAGTATATTTTGTTTTGGAACAACATATTTTAGTGAATGAAAAAACAACTTTCAAAGTAACTATTTTTGGATATAAGGTTTTAGGTTTACATCTTAATAAATTTTAGATAAAAAGGATCTAGATGCACTTTACATTTAAAAAAACATTAAGTCATTGTAAAAGAATCCATACAAATTCAACCAAATAACTTTGAATTATTTTTTTTCTTTCATATTTCATCAATCATCAATCTTCTTCTTTTTAACATTTTAAAAGAATCCATACAAATTCAACCAAATAACTTTGAATTATTTTTCTCCTTTATGTTTCATCAATCATCAATCTTCTTCTTTCTTACATCTAATATATTTTTCTTGTATTTCCTTTGTTTCCTATTCATTTTATTATATTCTCAATTTTTTTGATTTGCATTTATCTTATTACTTTATTTTTATATCTCTCTCAAAGCTCTTCCTAATTTATTTTTATTATTTACATTAATTTATTAATCAATTATATTAATTTATTAAGTGATTTTGATCAATTTATTTTTGTTTAAAACATAATATATAAACCATAATTGATTAACTAATTTATTTTTACTTTTATATTAATTTAGTAACTCATTTTAACTAATTTGTTTTTCTTTAAAACATAATATATAAATAATAAAAAATATTAACTCATTTTAACTAATTTATTTTTCTTTGAAACGTGATATATAAACAATAAAAAAACATGAAGAGAATTAAATGTTATTGGAATAAGGACAGCTAAACATAATATATGAACAATACAAAACATGAAGGAATCTAAATGTTATTGGAATGAAAAGTGTGAATCATATATAAATAATAAAAAACATTAAAAAATCTAAATGTTATTGGAACAAGGAGTGTAACAAGTTCTTGAACCCCAAATACCTTCTAAA
The DNA here is from genome assembly GCA_032191745.1 of Picea mariana. Taxonomy (NCBI): domain Eukaryota; kingdom Viridiplantae; phylum Streptophyta; class Pinopsida; order Pinales; family Pinaceae; genus Picea; species Picea mariana. The sequence goes on from JASDQU010308306.1 coordinate 8,010, forward strand.
AGCCTCATTCTCCTTTAGACATATAAGAGTCTCGTAATCCATATCAATATTTTCAAATACTCATTCAATAATAAGTTTTGAAACTCCCATAATTTAAATATGTGAAATATCTTGCTCAAGAACCAACCTCAACAAGGTAACTAGGGTTTTCAATTTTGCCAAATTATTTGTGTTTTCATATATACTTCTAATGGATTTCTTATCCCCATGTAGGGACATCTTGGCATGCACCCATGGGCATTAAAGCTACTTAATATATGTTTCTTAAGAAAAAGTTTGAAAAAAAAATATCAAAGTCAACACACACGCGAATGAATTGCAACATAGAATAAAAGTTCTCAAAAAAAAAAATAACAAAGTCAACACACGCGATTGAATTGCAACATAGAATAAAAGTTCTCTTCATTAATACTATAAATATTTATTAGGAAAAGAGAATGCATAACTATGCATAGCTTAAGAGCATAATCATTTTCAATCTCTAATAGTAGGTTTTTGATTTGCTATTATTTAAGTATTTAAGTAGGCTTAAAACATTTATTAAAAAAAAAAAATGCATAATTATGCATAGCTTAAACGCATAGTGAGTTTCTACCTTCACTGGAATAGGTTTTTGATATTGTTATTATCTAAATAAACTTAATAATAAAAGAAAGGCTTAATTCCAATTCATTAAACCAACAAAAGTTTTAAGAAAAATGAATAATACTAATAACCCTACAATCCAAGGAATACAAAGTAGATGATTGACACTAATAATGCAATGAAAGTGATTGTATACTATGAGAACGAATAAACTCAAAAAAAATTGTAAATTGTATGTTAGGTGGATTTGTACAAAGCAACTTTAAATGAAACAACCAAACTCAATGTCAACCATTGAAATTATGATTCTTTGGTTGCATCATACCATTCTCATGCGATGACTATATGGCGCTGAATATACCAACAAAGTGATAACGTGACATACCATACAAAAGTATCGACCATGTCATAGAACTTGATAGATGATGTGTCATTCTTTAAAACATTCAGCCATGTTATGCTGGCATAAATTTATTAGATTACGTATAAACATGAATTTGTGAACTCCTCACAACCATGCAACGATGGTTTGGAATTCAAAGATGGCAACTACTATTTGGAATTCAAAGATGGTGGTCGGGATAAAACTATAATCAAACAAATATTTATAGATTTAATGGTTATTTATTTAATATTTTTAATTTTAATGGTTATTTATTTAATATTTTCAATTTTAATGGTAATTTATATATTATAAATTATAAATTTTTTATTTAAACTTAAATGTTGAGAGAAATAAATTCATGGAGTAATGATTGTTATGTATATTAATCCATATGGAGGTAGAGTATGTATGCACTTTAGCAGTCATCCCTTGTCTCATAAACAAGGAGGTCTTATACACCAATTTAATGTTTAGCTTGACAATGACCTTAAAATTAGATTCTTCTTCTTATTATTATTATCAAGACTACTCTTACATATCAATTAATCATTGAATGTTCAAGTCATACATCTTATGTTCCAAGACCTACTACCATCTTCACTTATTAATCTTCACTTATTGAGTAAGAAGGCCCATTGCCATCTGCACTCACTTTGTTAGGAAGTGGAAGCAAAACATAACATATAACAGAGCATAAAATAAGCAAGATCAAAAACACATTAAACCAAGCACATCAATCATACACTTGACACAGTGATTTATGTGGAAACCCAATGAGGGAAAAAACCATAGGCAATGATTATTGATACTCTTATTATTCAAGGGAGAATTACAATAGCCTTCATAGGAATACAATCATCCTCTCCTCACACACTCTGCTCTCTGCTCCTTGCACACGCTTGCACTCACATTGTACTCCACCTCTATGGGTATGCTCACATATATAACATCTATCACTCAGTTATACAAATTGATCATGAATAGATCACATAGTTACACGAGCAGTTCATAAATAGATTGCATGCATGCACATTAACATAGTTGCATGCATGTGCATGTGACCGCATGAGGAAATTCGTTGGCATGTTTCCAACAATATCCACCTTGACAAAAACTTACCTGATATATCATGCCCTTAATTAATTCATCTCCTTTTCTGCAAGCCAAGAGAAGCCAAACACCACCGTAGCTTCTCTAACAAAACTGGTTTCGTAAATATGTCTACAGAATTCACTTTTGTATGGACCTTTTCCAAAGACACTCCACCTTCATCAACAACCTGTCTTATAAAATGGTACTTAACAGAAATATGCTTCGTCTTACTGTGATAAGTTGGATTTTTAGCCAAATGAATAGCACTTTGGTTATCGCAGAATACTTTCACTTTGTCCTTCATCCTTCCAAACTCACCCAATAAACCCTTTAACCAAATTCCCTCCTTACATGCATGTGAAGTAGCCATATATTTTGCCTCTGTAGTGGATAAAGTGACTACGTTTTGAAACGTTGACATCCAACTAACAGGTCCTCCTGCAAGAGTAAAGACATATCCTGAAGTCGATCTCCTTTTTTCCAAGTCACCTGCAAAATCTAAATCTACATAACCGCAAACTGAATCTCTGGAACCATCATAGGTGATAAAATAACTGCTTGTGCCTCTCAGATATTGAAGCACCCATTTCACTGCTTTCCAATGCCCTTTTCCTGGATTTGACATGTATCGACTGACAACACCAACTGCATGTGAAATGTCTGGTCTAGTACTCACCATCGCATACATCAAACTTCCCACTACATTAGCATATGTTACATGAGACATATAATCCTTTTCTTCATTGTCACTAGGACATAAACCTGAAGAAATATTGAAATGGGAAGCCAAAGGGATCTGTACGGGTTTCACATTATTCATACCGAATCTTACAATTTTCTCCACATACTTTTGTTGTGATAACCACAGCTTACCATTTTTCATGTCTCTGTGTATCTCCATGCCTAAGATTTGTGTTGTTGCTCCTAGATCCTTCATATCAAATTCCCTAGCCAACTAAGACTTTAACCTGTTGATTTCGACCATGCTCTTGCTTGCCACAAGCATATCATCAACATATAACACCAAAATAATGAACATGTCATTTTCCAACTTTTTAAAGTAAACACAATGATCATATTCACTTCTTGTAAAATTTAGGCTCACCATGAAGGAATCAAACTTCTTGTACCATTTCCTGGGAGACTGTCTCAGGCCATACAATGAATTCTTGAGTTTGCAAACAAACCTCTTATTTTCATCCTAAACAAACCCTTATGGTTGTTCCATATATATATTATCATCTAAATATCCATGTAGAAACGTTGTTTTAACATCTAGTTGCTCTAACTCAATATCAAGTATAGCAACTAGTGCTAACATAACACGAACTGAAACAAGCTTCAAAACTGGTGAAAAGATCTCATGAAAATCAATACCTTCCTTTTGAGAATACCCTTTGGCTATCAGTCTTTCTTTATACCTTTCGAATTTATCATCAACACCCTTTTTCAGTTTGTAGACTCACTTGCATCTGACAACCTTCCTGTCCTTTGGAAGTTCTACCAGGTCCCATGTTTTATTCCTTTCTAAGGCATCCATTTATTCTTTCATAGATTTCTTCCATTGAGCACTTTCAAATACCTTAATTGATTCCTAAAAACAATTAGGTTCTTCATCAATAGAAACTAAATCCATAGATGGAATATAATCGCCATACCTTGTAGGAGGATTCCTGACTCGTGAAGATCTCCTCAGAGATGGTTGAGGCATATCCTTAGTTTCCTGGATATTTTCTGCATCTACATCTTCATCTTCTTCTTCTGGAACTTCTTCATGCTCCTACCTTTCTGAAGATGGTTGAGTTTCTAACTGAATTTGTTGAACATGATGTACATGTTCTTGTCTCACTTCAACATCTAACAATTCTGATTTTAAGAGTGAGGATTCATCAAATACTACATCTCTTCTTATGATGAGTTTGTGGGAAGTAGGATCGCACAGTCTGTACCCCTTAACTCCATCACTATAACCAACAAAGACATATTTATTTGATCTAGGATCTAACTTAGAACGTTGATCTTTAGAAATAAGAGAATAAGAATCACAACAAAATATTCTCAGATTTGAAAAATCACACGAATGACCTGTCCATACCTCTTCTGGAATCTTACAGTTTATTACAGTTGATGGTGACCGATTTATCATATATCATGATGTAATAACTGCTTCTCCCCACAATTCCTGATGCATCTTGGCATTACTGAGCATGCTCCTTGCTCTCTCTAGAAGAGTCCCATTCATGCGTTCGACAACACCATTCTGTTGAGGAGTATAAATCGTGGTCTTATGTCTTTCGATCCCAGCTTCCTTGCAATAGTTCTCAAATTCCACAAACATGAAATCAACTCCATTATCTGTCCTTAAACACTTGATTGAACGGTCAGTGCTCTTTTCAACCAAAGCCCTGAATTGCTTAAAAGTATTAAATACATCATCTTGTCTTTTCAGTAAATAGACCCAAACCTTCCTATAGTAATCATCTATAAATGCCACAAAATATGATGATCCTCCAAGAGAAACTGTAGGGGATGGTCCCCAAACATATGAATGAATGTAATCGAGGATGCCTTTGCTTATGTGCCATCATGCTTTAAACTTTTGTCTACACTGTTTTCCAAAAACACAATACTTGCAGAAATTCAAATTCAGAAACTTCAAACTTGGAAGTGACTTATGATCAACCAGTACCTTAGGCCCTTTCTCACTCATATGACCCAAACGTTGATGCCATAAATGAATAGAGTCACTTGCATTTTCAGATTCTACCACTTCTTGATTTACCTTTGTCCTTCCTTCAAGCTGATGAAGGTTCCCGATCCTCTTTGCCTTCATGACTACTAATATGCCTTTGGAAACCTTTTGTACTCCACCTTGAGTTGTACACTTGTAACAAACAAAATCTAGAACTCCCAAAGATATCAAGTTATTTCTAAGTTCGGGTACATGTCTTACATATGTTAATGTTCTTACAGAACCATCATGCATTCTAATCCGGAGGCTACCAACTCCAACAATTTTACAAGAAAAATCATTTCCTATAAAAACAACACCATCATCAATAGATTGGTAAGTTGAGAACCAATTTCTATGAAGACACATGTGGATGGACGCATCAAAATCTAACAACCAATGTTGATGTTGATGTGAAACATCACAAGTAGACAATACCTCATCAACCATACCTGAAATGGAACCTGGACTTTTTTATGCTACATTAGCTACCTTTGATTCTTTTGTGGAGTCCTCTTTGGATGCATTATGTCTTTTCCAGCAATCCTTCTTGAGATGCCCAGATTTTCCATAGAACCAACATTTCTGTTTACTCTTCTTGCCTCTTGACTTAGACCTTGATGTACCCCTCTGAATTTTCCCTCTTTCTGTAGATCGACCTCTGACTACCATTGCTTCTACTATTAAGGTTTATTTACCGAATGTTTTCCTTATCTCCTCGAACAACAAATCTCCCACAACAGTGTCATAATCAATGGCATATGTTGTGTTAAACCACACAGTTGTGACTAGATGGTCCCAAGACTCAGGCAAAGAACACAGTGGCATAACTTCCTTTTCCTCATCTTTGAACTTTACTTCCATATTAGTTAATTGACAAATCAAAGTATTGCAGACATTCAAGTGATCAGTAATTTTTGTACCTTCTTTCATCCACAAGATGTACAACTGCCTCTTTAAGAAGATTTTGTTTGACAAGTTCTTTGTCATATACAAACTCTCCAGTTTGGTCCACAAATTTGTTTTTTTCTTCTCTTTAGCGATGTTAAACAACACTTCATCTGGTAGGCACAAACGAATATTACCGAGGGATCTTGCATCCAGATCCTCCCAATCCTCGTCTGCTATGCTTGCCAGTTTCTTTGAATTTCCAGCCAAGGCCTTTTGCAATCCTTGTTGCACAAGCAGATCTCGCATCTTGAGCTTCCATAGCGCAAAGCTATTCTTACCACTAAACTTTTCCACCTCAAACTTGGAACTCTGCACTTTCTCCATTAGTAGAAACAATCGTCCAAAAGAAAATCACAGCGTCTAATAAACCAGGCTCTTCAATCCAACGACCAGACTCTCTTCTCCTTCGCTCTCTGCTCCTTCAACTCTAAGCTCTGATACCACTTGTTAGGCAGCGGAAGAAAAACATAGAATATAACATAGCATAAAATAAGCAAGATCAAACACGCATTAAACCAAACACATCAATCATACAGTTGACACTGTGATTTATGTGGAAACCCAATGAGGGAAAAAAACACGGGCAATGATTATCGATATTCTTATTATTCAAGGGAGAATTACAATATTCTTCATAGGCATACAATCATCCTCTCCTCACGCACTCTTCTTTCTTCTCCTTGCACACGCTTTCACTCACATTGTACTCAACCTCTATGGGTATGCTCACACATGTAACATCTATCACTCAGTTATAGAAAATGATCATGAATAGATCACATAATTATGATCATGAATAGATCACATAGTTACACGAGCAGTTCATAAATAGATTGCATGCATGCACATTAACATAGTTGTATGCATGTGCATGTGCATGTGTATGTGATTGCATATTTCCAACACCCTTATGTGTAAAAAGAGAAAGATAACATAACATCAAAGGTTAAGTGGTATAGAAGTTTTTATAATTTATATTTTTTTATTTAATTTTGAAATACAATAATATCTATTTTGTAAAATTACATTAAATTTTTTTTATGTAAATGTTTTTAAATTAAAATTAATAAAGAAAACTTAGTATATATTAAATAATAAAATAATGCATAAATTAAAAAATAATATAAAATTTAAATAGTTTTGATCAACAATAAATTTCATTATAAGAACATTTTCTCCACATAGTTCAACTTTGCTATTGCAATAACTTTTGTTCTATTTATTTTTATAAGGTTTGTATAAAAATTTTAAATTAAAATTAATAAAAAAAACTTAGTATATATTAAATAGTAAAATAATGCATAAATTAAAAAATAATATAAAACTTAAATAGCTTTGATCAACAATAAATTTCATTATAAAAACATTTTCTCCACATAGTTCAACTTTGCTATTGCAATAACTTTTGTTCTATTTATTTTTATAAGGTTTGCTATACAAACACGATTTCCTTATCGGCATACCTGTTGCAACAAATATGTTTTATGCTTAATAGTTGTCATCTCAGGGAGGGAACGAAAAGGGTTTACAATTTTTGGCAAATGTGAAAAATGCTTTCTCTAATCCAGAACCAAGTACTTTGGGTTGAGTTTAATTGATTATATATGTATTAACCATTTCCCCTTTCTTCATATAATAAGGGATCTTGCATCTAATAAAAATAATCATGTTGGTGATAAGATAGTTGGAAGATAATAACCTCCCCACCCCAATTATTAATTGACTATAGGACCCCATCTTGAGTCGATAACTAAATACATTAAAAATAGTAGAATAACACGGTATCACCCAATATGCTAATCTTATAAGTTATGTTAGCTACAGGGAATAATGGATTCATTTCATTAACCAATCTCTATAAAATACTTTCAAATAATTAAAATTTGCTTAAAAAATCCGTTTGTAATTTCTTACCTTGAAAAACAAACCTCTCAAATTTTTATCAATAATTGGATTAATATGCTATCAACGACGTAGCTGGATTAATATACAGTCAACCACGTATTATAATAAACACAATATATACATTACAGACTCGACGCACTCTCCACACACGTGATAGACTCTCTGCAGACAAGCTTAGTCCCCGCCAAGCCCCTTAGCGACTTAATAAATGCATTATGGATTGTGTTCAAATAACCGGAGAAGAAAGATACACTGCTCATGAATCATAAAAAAATTGATGCATTAATAAGTTAATAAAAAAGCCTAATCTTTCATTATAAGTAACATTTATTACTTATATTTTCTTGGATTATTGTATCGAATTTTACTATAATTCTTAATTCAAAATCCCTTGTAATCCTTATGGATAAATATAAATCCAAGGAAATGAAATCTATTGAAAATGTCTAAAACATGTCATTGTATATGTAATTTCAATGTTATTGGTGCTTGCAATTATCCTTTTAAAAAATGAGATGAACAAGAAAAGAAAACAATTTAAATAAATTAAGAAAATTGTGAAAAAATGTTCATAAATACACTAATCCATTCTAATGATTTGGTTCAACTCATGATTCAAATAGGAAATTTATAACATGAATGCTTATTACATAATTCACTGGCGATAGATCCGGCATAATTTACACTTGCCATTGCGATAGATTCGACATAATTTACAAGAAGGAAAATCGAGGAGTAGATCTCTCTAAGAGATTCTTGGATTCCAGAGGAAAAATTCTTAGAATCTACACTCCTTTAGATGTGCAAAAAGTGGGCATCACAATGAAGTCTTTGTTGTGGATTGCATCATATGAATAACAAGAAACGCTCATAGCCTTAGTCCCGAAGACGGTATTGGTTTAGATCAGTACCAAAGATCGGGTGATGACTCTGCAAAAGAAAATTTCTTGTCATTTGGCATTGAAGAAGGGTCCGAGCCGCCTTGCTTTAGCATGCAAATGCTTGATCCACTCCAGAAATCAGTAGAAGAAGCAACTTGCAGAGTTGAGCTTGAAAATCCCGATCTCTTCTCTCTTTTTTGAAGGAAACAACCAACCATGCTATTTCTTCCACAATTATGAAAAGCAACTGCATTTTTTGATCACAAATTATTCTTGCGCAATGACAACTACGATAATACATGCGGGGCCTTCTCCATGACGCTGTCTGGCTCAATCACGGCTTTGATAATAACCTCCTCTCCCTTGATTATTAATTATCATCCGTACTCCATCGTTAGTGGCACGTATCCCTAGATATGCTAATCTTATAAGATATGTTTGATATGTTCACATTTATGATCTGCTACCCCCTCAATAAGGGATGATTTTATTAGTCAATCTTATTTCAGTAAAATACGTTTAAATAATTAAAAATAAATAAATAAATTTGTAATGTTTTACCTTCCAAAAACTTAACAATTTTTTGGTCAATTGTTAAATTAATATGCAGTCAAGGATACATCGATCCCTATATACCATGTCGCTACAGGTATAACAAGTGCAGCGGGCTGGGATATACTGCCTCTGAAGATAATAAAAGATATTTTACTCAAATCTATGTAAACTTACCCAGTTTCCTTTGCTTTTGAGGTTTCTCATTCCTCTTAGAGGGTGTGCGAGTGCTTTATCCTGTTTCTATAATTAAAATATGTCATTTCAAAAAAACCTAAATTTGTTTTGGAGCTCCACCTTTCTATCATATGTCTCCATAAGTAGCTGGTTTTTTGTATGCCAAATCACTTCTGCC
>JASDQU010308306.1:17670-33030 GCA_032191745.1 Picea mariana
AAAGAAAATTAAAAAAAAGAGTCTTATTTCATAGGTCAATGTTAACTTACCAAAATAATTAAAAATGGTTTCATAACTACACATTTGAAAAAATAAGAAAAGAAAATAAAAAAAGATTCTTATTTGTTATAAAATTATTTTATCAATAGAGTTGTACCTTATAAGAAAGTGACACTCATATATAGTCATGTCAAAATTAATTTCAAACCTCTAATGAAGTGAAGGTTGCAATAACACTATCACTTTATTGACCAATGAAAGGTCATAAAAATACCAATTTTGTTATATTGAAAAATAATTTTTTTTATTTGTTATGTTCAACATTAAAATTTATACACATTTTTTTAAGTCAACATAAAACTAATATGAAAATCAATGCTAACTCATTGCTATATACTACCTCAGTGCCTCCGACAGTATAATAAGAACTTCATGCACACATTGTGTTATATTGTAATGGAATGCACACAATGTATTATTTTGTAATTGAATTTGACTTAAATTATTTTGATATTAATTACTGATTTATTATAAACTTTATGAAATTTATATAGTAAGTTTAATATTTTAAAAAATAAAAAAAATTGTGAAGTGATAATTTTACATAGATTTTTTTTTATTTAAAAATGGTTGTCTTAGAAAATGATTTCCACTAATACGATGTGACATCCAATGGAAAAAACCAAATTATGATTACCATTAATACGATGTGACATCCAACTGAAAAAGTAACAAGACTCACGGGTTGTAATTTGGCTAGGAATGTGCATTATCTGCGTAGGTGAGCAAGTTTTTTTGAATTTACCACCATTGCAGACTTGCAATGTGGAGTCTCCAATATCCATCACCACTGCAAACTTTCAGTTGCAGTGTGGAGTCTCCAATGTCCATTATCGAACATTGAAGCCCACTGCCCAAGCAGACAAGTTGTTTTGGATTTACCATGACTCGGAGTGCATTAAGTTGATGGAGGAAATTTGAGCTCAACTCATACTTGAGGCGATACATTTTTTACTAGTTTCAGGTAATGCATCTCTGTTAGAAATTTGTTTATGAGATTAATTTTGTAGGCTACCATATGGAAACACATCATGGCTATAATATTTGGTAATTAGTTGAAACTAGTGCTTGCAAATGGAAACATGTTCAATGGCTACCATGTGAATATATTTTCATAGAATGTTGACTCTGACTATGGTGTTTTTTAAGATGTTTTCTCCATTTCCTTTACTGAGCTATCAATCATTAAGCGTGGGAAATGATAGTGATTCCATTTTTCGTGAATAGCTCTACCTCTTTATCTATAATCGATTGAGATTCAATCAACAATAGTATCCAATGATGGCCATCATCAGATCTTCATCATAACCTATATTCCATTTCTTAATCTTCATGGGCTCGCCGCTCCTACTGTGCAATGTGTCCCTTCCCTAAGCTTTGATTGAGACTCAATCCATAATAGTATCCAATAATGGCTATCATCGGATCTTCATCATAACCTATATTCCATTTCTTAATATTCATGGGCTTGTCGCTCCTACTGTGCAATGCATCTCTTCCCTGAGATTTTTCAAGAGAATAAATGGGACTAAGAATATTACAGGAAAAAATGAGGGGGAGGTTTTCCATGCATGAGATGTTGGTACTATAGAGGTCGATAGGTCATTGTCAATAATTTTATTTTCAAAACAAATGCCTTTCATATTCAACAACTCAGTTATTCCATTCTATTTCACCTGCAGCGGGTGGTAGGTGGATTTTGAAATGGTTCATGCCTTGTGGAATCCATGTTGGGTGCCATTAATGGTCATTTCTGATTTATATTGTTTTAATAAAACCTTCTATATATGTGTGGGGTAATGGGCCTTGCCTTGGTTAGATTTTTCGTCACATTTTCTCACGCCCATTTGAAGGTGATTGTTTGCAGTATGTTGGTTTGAATCTCATATCCCTCTTCTAGGTTCTTTGGAACATGGGTTTGAATCCCAATCCCCACCTTGTTTCAGTGTGATTTGTGCACGATTGGAGGTTATCCTTGGGTGGATAGGGTGCTCCATTTTGTGTTTAAATTTAATTGGGAGCTGAATTTTCATGTCTATTAGAAACAACTTGAGATTCACATTTTTGTTGCAAGAGAGACATTCCTGGTGAAGAGTTGATTTCTCATCAAAACTTCATTATTGAAGGGCACTTTGACAGGTAGTATAGACACCCAAAACGTCAAAAAAAATTGGTTTGACGAGTAAAGAGAGATCCAATTTCCAACCTTGGCCACGCCACACAGAAATACAGACCAAAAAAAAATTACAGTCGAAAGAAAAATTAAGCAACGATTTGATGAGCTCTGGTTCCATGCAGCAGTGGATCAAAATTTGTACATTAAGAACAACATCCCTATGTATCATGTCATCTGAGCTTTCATATAAGACCAATCCGATCAAATCACTTCAAGAATTATAAAGCTAACGCCACCTTCCCTGGTTGGTATTAATTAACACCATGGTATCAGTCAATTTTTTCTAAATTTTTAAATTCTAATGTCCAACCATCTCCAACCATAGTGAATAAATGATACTCTCTCAAAATAAAGAAGTAAAATTAGTAGCAAAGCTATTTATACATGCCTCTTAAAAATATTTTAATATAATAGTTATATATAATTCAAAACAATAAATTTGATAAATCCATTTTAAAATAATTATTATAAATTAATATGTTTGAAAAAATAAAATTAATCCACCTCTACATGAATTGACATACATACTAATTGTAATATAAGATTAAACTTTTTTATATAATATAGAAAAAATACATAATTTAAAAAATAAATAATAATAAATATTAATAATGAAAAAACTATAAAATCAGTTAAAATAAAGCTTATGATACTTGTTTATGGTAAAAGTAATTAATTAAAATACTTTTTTACTTATTATTTATTTATGATAGAAGTATTTAATACTCAATTAAAAAATTAAGATAATAAACTACAATACTCTAATTTTTTTTGTTTTAATAATAAATATCATTTTGTAGTTTTACATGTTTAATAATTTTAAATTATTTTAATTATAAAATATAAAAGTATGTATTAATAATATGTAATAAATTTTTATTCTATTATAACTATGTGATTAAAAATTTAAGGAAAAATAGAAAAATATTATAATATTAATATTTAATAATCAATTTATTATGCTTGCCCACTAAACTAAGTTATAGACACATTCCTAACAAACAAAAAAATATTAATACTTGTAAAATTATTGAAACTTTGAAAAAATAAATAAGCACATCAAATTTTATGGAGAAATTCCTTGCTTACTCTTTTCCTTAAAATAATTTGTTTTAATTAATATTTCACTAACTCCTTTTTCTGGCCTTAAAATAATTTGTTTTAATTAAAATTTCACTAACTCCTTTTTCTCCTCACTTCTACATAAAGTAACTCCACTTTTGACCGTCACAAGAGCCCAAGGTTTTATTTGACACGGATAAATATAGAAGATTTGGATTAGGCTTAAATTTTAAACCTTTGGAGTAGGCTTATTTTAGTATGGATAAATTTTAAACTTTTGGAGTAGTCTTTTATAGCTAAAAAATAGTTTGTATACTTATATACGGGAGGCTATAGTTTTATGAAGGATAGATATAAAATGTTTGCAGTGTTTTATTATATATCAGAAATAGTTTCCCTATGTATATAGGGAAGTTTTAATACCTAGTGGCTTGGTTATCCGGTTTTAACTTTTTCATGATAAAATTGACAAATAGTTTGGTATTATATATCAAAAATCGTTTGTGTATGTACATAGGGAAATCAAAAATCGTTTGTGTATGTACATAGGGAAGTTTTAATACCTAGTGGCTTCGTCATCAATTTTAAATTTTCATGAAAGAAATTGACAAATAGTTTGGTAGATATACAAATGTGATCAACCGGAGGATAGCGAGCCTGCCATGGCCACCGCGTTGTTGTCTGGAAGATCCAAAGCAAATAGAACCACATCCATTCATCGCTTGAATATAAGTTAAATACAAAGCAGGACAATATCTATTTCTGAGTTTTTTTTGGCTGGTACGGCCTATAATTTGAGTCCTTAAAAAAATGTCAAGTCACTTATAATTATTATGACAGTATTAATGGCATAGAAGTACAATAATAATGATAGACAATAAATAGTAGGACACTTGGTTGTTACATATTTCTAATTTTTGTTCTCACAATTCTATTTATAAACACATAAAATTAGTCAAATTTAAGAAAGTAATCAATAAAATAGATGATATTTTATATAATTAAAAAATATTATTTTTCCTAAAGTTTAATTTTAGAATTAAATTTATATATTTCCTAACTAATACAATGTCAAATGATTTTGATTACTAACCAATGACAATATAATCTGGTAGGTATAATAATGTTAGAATATGTAATTCTTACTTAACTTAATCTTGTGTGAGAACACTATGATGATGATGATGATGATGATGATGATGATGATGATGATGACTATAGCAATAAAACTCTAGATCACCTCAAAAATTGAAATAGATTATACAATATTAATATTTAAAGTTTAAAGTTTTATCAAAATTCAAAATGGATTTCAAAATATATTAATAAGATTTAAGGTAGAGAGCAATTTCTATGAGAATGGTTTGATCCTACAATTTATGAGATTCTTAGATAATTGGGTGTGAGAGAGATTCTCTCTAACTAAGAGTCAAAGAATAGTGTGAGGTTGAGATATTGTCTCAATTGGCAGAGTGTGTGATATCTATCTTGAGACAAGCTTGTGGTATTTATATGTATTTGTTACCTTAATTCAATATAGTGATTGACCCTATTATTTGTGTGTAATACTCTACTCTCTCGTTTTAATATGGTATCAGAGTAGGACTGGGCTTAACTCCCTCACAGGAGTACCCATGAAGATGCAAAGAGTAGAGTAGTTGTTTATGTGTGTATATAGTGAAGGAATATGCAGAGAGTAGAGTAGTTGTTTATGTGTGTATATAGTGAGTTTATGTTTGTGTATGCATCAAATCCATGAAAAGGTGTGTTGCAGAGATTGAGGTGTGTCGCATAGAAGCCACCATTGATGGATGTAAGCTCTAGCCATTGCGAGGGAGAGTATACGCTACAATTAGAACAGAGAGTTCATAAATTTTTTTAAGAGTGGATTCTTTAGCATGAGTCAGTTGTACCGATTTTATCTGTGGGTGTTGTTGTATGGAGTCTGCAACAACGTGGTTATGTGTTGAGATTGCAGTAGCGTGGAGTTTGTAGTTGTGCGAGCAAATGAGGCGTGAACTGGATATTGGGATGGTATACGCAGGAAATAAATATTGTGGAGATATTCATGTGCTAGTGAAGGATTCCTTATTTAGAATGGAATTATCATCAATCTGATCGAAGGAGATTTATGTTGCAGAGATGACTAGTTTTTTGCATGACTTCATCTAACCAAATAACTTCAAAAATCGCTATCGAGTATAAAATCTTTTGTGGAATCTTAGAGTTGAACCAAGCATGCTTCAGGTAATCTGTATCTTCATTGAGCAAGGTTCTTCAACATGATAGTATTATCATATTGGAAGTAAGATGTAGGCTCGAGAGTCTGTCAGCTTGCAATGTTAGTGGCATGATTTGTTTTTTCAGCAAATGGTAACCATTTCTTTCATCTAGAAAGAAATGATATAGAAGTTCGGGCTACAAATTATCATAGTGGGGGAATTCAACAAGGTTTAGGGTGCTGACCTTTTCAACAATGAAACTGTGGCACTAATCGTTATGGTTCTGATCGTTATCCACAGAATGGGTATGGAAAGGAAAGAGGATATGATATGATCAAGACAAACCTGTTGGAGTAGATAGGATTCAACGATCCGCTGACAAGTCGTGGTGAAGTCTGATTGACAAAGGTGAAGGTAGAGGAATGATAAACCGATGGCATCTATAGGTTGTATTATTAAATTCTTAAAATTATAAGTTGTCCATTATGAAAATGAAAAATGCATTGATAAAAGTCTGGTTAAAAGATGGGATGCTTATTGTTGTGACATTTAGTCTAGCCAACTATAGTCACGAGTTTGAGTCTATGTTGGAACTGACCATTTCAATATTAGACAAATTATATTAGAAAATGTTCGCAAGAACCATTGAGTACCAGACAAATTATTATGAAGACTACGGGATGAGATGTAAACGAGATTATATGTCTGACAATGTAATGGGATTTGGAAATATGATTGTTACAAAGGAAGATGGTAACTTTTGTGTTGATGCAAAGCATGTTTTAGATGCTTGTTGTACCTATATTAATGATGCATATGCGATGCAGGGGGTGCATGATCGATTGTACCTAACACTCCAGAGTTTTGGTCCAAGTTGTATTGCCTCATTATAGGCATATTAGTTCCCCAGGTTTGTTGTAAGCCATGTTATTCATGCATATGTGTTGTGGTGTGGATTCACACATATTTATCCCTCTCAACATAGAGAGGATGTGGCATAAAGTTGTGGAATTAGACACTCAGATAGGTATGAGAGTGGCAAGTAGATTCGTGTCTGATCTTGCTTGATGTTGAGCCGGAGAAATTGAATCTTTGATTAAGGGGGGGGAATGTGAGATGGATTTATTTCATATTGTGATGGACCAAGTTATGATTAAGGGAGAGCCTAATATGTTGATGAACCATGTAGGTGAAAAGGATTCCTAGGGAACTAACGAGTACAGTGAATGGTACCCATGTATCTCAGTAGATGGATTTCTTTTTATATGAACATCAATGATCATTTGTTTTTTGTAACCAATTTATGCAGGTACAAGAGGAAGAAACATAAACTTCAAGGATAAAGCCCATAGTGAAGGTACAAGAGGAAGAAGCAGAAACTCCAAGGATAAAGCCCATAGTGAAAAAAACCTAGTTAAAGAGAAGCAAATGACAGTGTTGAGGCAGTAATGAAGATGACATCACTGGAAGTCTTGTGTGAGCAACATAAGTGAAGTAATGATGGAGATTAAGACAAGTATTCATTAAGGGGGGATGTTAGAATATGTAATTTTTACTTGTCCTAATCTTGTGTGAGAGAACTATGTTTGTAACGTAGAGAACAATTTCTACGAGAATGGCTTGATCCTACAATTTAGGAGATTGTTAGATAAATGCTTGTGAGAGAGATTCTCTCCAACTAAAAGTCAAATAAGAGTGTGAGGTTGAGATATTATGTCAACTAGTTGATTTTGTGATATCTATCTTGAGACAAGCTTGTTGTATTTATATGTATTTGTTATATTAATTCAATATAGTGATTGACACTATTATTTGTGTGTAATACTCTATTCTCTCGTTTTAATAAATAACTCCCTCAACAACATTCTTCTTCTTGAGTTGTTGGAAGAAGACATTTAAATCATTCCATTTCAGTTGAATTTTGATTTTCTTTGACTCAAAGTTCCAGGTATTTTGATTTTTTTTTGGAAATGGAAAATTTAAATCCTCTTAAAATTAGCCAAAATCTCAAGGCAAAGTTCCTATCATATAATTGGAACTCGGAACTCTGACTTCTAACGTGGTTTCAACCAAATTTAAAATCAAATTTAATCAATTTGAATACTATTTCTCCCACACTATTAGAGAGGCGTAGATTCCAGGACACTCAAATAATCTCGTTTAAACACCGAAATCATCATGTTTAAACATTGGGTTCGTAAAATATTATTCTAAGTCCAATTCCAACTTTGTACAGCTGAGTGATCTGTTAAATGGAATGACATTCAAGATCAGGACAACATTCTTTAATACAACTACCTCATGAGCCTTCAATAATATTATGTCCCGAACTTCTCCCAAATCATGCCCTAGGGGAAGATAGAAAACTTAATGGAAGCCATTCAATAACTGGTAGATGGACTTCCAAAACCAGGTGGCATTGCGAATTTTTTTAAGCAAATCTAAATTTTTCAATTTATTTTTTTCCTGACACATTCCCTTCAATGCAAGTGATATTTGTTACTTAATTGTTTTTAATAATCATAAAAACATAATTTTAAATATTCAAAAATAATTTTATTTATTTATAATATTTACATTATTTCAGTGTTGAGACTTTTGCAACTCGAGTTATGATAAGGTGGTTCTTTCGGATTCATCGCATCAATTTTTTATTATTCGATGTTTCGGACCAAACAAATGTGGTCCATCATCAGGAAATCTGAAAATCATAAGGTGTATAAATAAGAATTTTTTTTTAGTAAAGAGCCGACTTACTAAAAATATATAAGATCTAAAATATTATTAATCAATTAATACTAGTCAGTTTCTAGAATCTGTCCTTGCGATTAGTGTTGGGATCCAATTTTGACTAATCTTCCAACCATC
Organism: Picea mariana; assembly: GCA_032191745.1. Taxonomy (NCBI): domain Eukaryota; kingdom Viridiplantae; phylum Streptophyta; class Pinopsida; order Pinales; family Pinaceae; genus Picea; species Picea mariana. Next base: position 26,059 of record JASDQU010308306.1, read on the forward strand.
ATCTATGTTTAGATTGTTTGGTTGCTTTTCGATTTCGATGGCTTCCCTAAATTTTCTATTGTGATAGTGATCTACTTTGGCAAGAATTTTAGCATCTTCAATACAAATATGATGTTTTGTTTTATTTGAATGTTCTGCCAATGCCAAGGGACGAGTGTGATTGTGCTTGATATCAACGACATGTTCTTGAATTCTAATTCTAAAGGATCGACCTGTTTCCCCTATGTATTGTTTACCACATGAGCAAGGGATCATATAGACACCCTTTTGTTCAATGGGATCAATAGGGTCTTTGATCGACCTAAGGGAATTCCTGATAGTGTTTATGGGTTTGAAAGTTGCCCCAATATTTTTCTTCTTCAGAATCCTAGCAAGCTTGTTTGTTGTTCCTTGTATGTATGGTAAGAAAACTTTGGACACATCATTATTTGTTTGTGTCTTACTTCTATGACTTTTAGAGGCATTCTGGAAGGCTCTAAGCACTTGATGTTTTTTTATAGCCATTATCCTTGAAAACCTTGAGGAGGTGGTTTTTCTCTTCTTCAAGGTGCTCATCATCAGAGATTTTGAGGGCCCTAGTGGCTAGGGTGTTGAGAACCCCTAATTTTTGGGCAGGATGATGATGGGAATCAGCATGAAGGTATTGTTCGGTGTGAGTTTTCTTCTTATAGACTTGGTGGGCTAAGGATCCATCAAGTATTTTTGTGACCTTGACATCCAGAAAGGGAAGACTGCCTTTATCTTCAACCTCCATAGTGAATTTGATGTGACTCGATTGTTTATTGAGGTGATTTGCAAATTCATTTAATTTGTCATAAGCCATCGGAATCGAAAAGCAACCAAACAATCTAAACAGAGATGATGGCTAGAAGTTCAGTCAAAATTGGATCCCAACACTAATCACAAGGACAGATTCTAGAAATTGATTAGTATTAATTGATTAATAATATTTTAGATCTTATATATTTTTAATAAGTCGGCTCTTTACTAAAAACTTTTCTTATTCATACACCTGATAATTTTCAGATTTCCTTCATATCTTAAAACTCTTCCTGATGATGGACCAAAAAATTGATGCGATGAATTCAAAAGAACCACCTTATCATATTTACATTAAATTAATTTTTTAATATTATAATCAAAACTATTTTTTTATAAAATTTAAGAAAAATTATTAATTTTTTTTATTTAAATTAGTTCGACTTTAATTACTTTACAATTCTTTAAAAATGTGTTAAGTAATTTTGTCTAATTTATTTTCATTATTTTTATTTAATTAGAAAAGGTTGAAATTAAATTTATCTAAATCACTATTATGCTTACAAAAATAACAATATTACAAACCTACATAAAGATTTTTTTTTATATTACTCTTGGTTCTGGATTACCATTATCATTGTATTTTATCAAATTTAAAAAAAAAAAAAAAAAAAAATTCTAAGCATCTTTTTTATTATTACACTTTGTATTTTATATATCGATTTTAATGATTCAACAAAGTCCTCTTTAAATAATGTAGTCATCCATCATCGACCTTAATTTACTTAAACACATAAGTAATTTTGACTAACTTACTTTCATTATTTTTTATTTAATTAAAAGGACTTGAAATTAAGTTTATCTAAATCACTATTATATTTACACAAATAATAGCAATATTAAAAATTCACATTAAAAAAATAGTAAAGTTTTTTTTTTCCTATATTACTCTTGGTTAGTAAACTACCCTTATCATTGTATTTTATCAAACTTTCTTTAAAAACAATTTCTAAACAACTTTTTTATTCATTACACTTATATTTAATATATCAATTTTCATCATTCAACAAACTCCTTTAAATAATGTCCTCATCCATTATCACCTATTTTTAATATATCAATTTTCATCATTCAACAAGCCCCTTTTAAAATAATTTAGTCTCATCCATTATCCTCTATTTTGACCTTAATTTTAAACACTTAAGTAATTTTGATTAACCTACTTTTATTATTTTTTATTTAATTAGAAAGAGTTGGAATTAAGTTTATGTAAGTCACTATTATGTTTACACTAATAATAACAATATTTTAAAAAGTAGTAAAGTTTTTTCTATATTACTCTTGGTTCTTGGGCTACCCTTATCATTGTAGTTTATCAAACTTAAAAAAAAAAAACAATTTCTAGACAACTTTCTTATTCATTACACTTATAATTTATATATCAATTTTCATGATTCAACAAACTCTTTTTTAAATAATGATAATGATATCATCCATCATCATCTATTTTGACCTTATTCTATTTAAACACATGAATAATTTTGATTAGTCTATTTTTGTTATTTTTTATTCTATTAAGAGGAATTGGAATTTAGTTTATTTAAGTCACTTATGATGATGATGGTTAACGTACATTGATCAAACTTGGTCTATTGGATCTTAAAAAAAAGAAAGAGATTACTTGGATTTATTTAAAATTTTATTTCAATGCTCGAAAAGAATTAAGAGAAGCTTTCCAAGATCACTAAAGTTTTGATGACTTAAAAGGTTAGGAAGGTCGATATTGTGACATTATTTTGGAAACTGGGATCTAATTTGGGTATACTCATGACATTCTAGGAGAAAGTGCTTTTCATCTTCAACCCTCTTGGTGTCACAAATGTGAGAGACTCTTTCTTTCCATGTTGTTTTGGGGATTATCCAACACCCAATTTCACTATACAACCTATGAGAATTAGTTCTTATTTTAGAAATATAGATTCTCTTCTTTACGCTAATAAAAATAGAGAGATACTTTTGATCTTCAAGATTAGGTTTAACCACCTCCTTATAATATCTTAATTTTCTTTTGTCCTCTAATTCGTTATCACACCATAGATTCTTCTTAAATTTAGCTTGTACAATACTTTTGATATCATCGATATTCTGCAGAATAACTTCTTCTTTTATTCCCCAATGATTTAGCGAAGACTTGGCATCATTATGTCATTCAAGCTTGAGCCGTTGGTAATTTTGGCTAGAGTTTGAAGCAATTTTCTGGAGCCTCTTGTTATCAATGTTGTTTATCTTGTTCTTGTTCATTAAGTACCTAATCATAGTTGTGCTCTCAATGGGGGAAAGGATCGCTTTGATGAGGAGGATATGTTAGGGTGTGTTTCCCTTAATTTTGATATTATAAGTTATACAATTCTTTTGGATATGCTTTATCTTTCTCCAAGATTCTCAAGAGATATTGCATCCCCAAACTTCACGTCCATATAAGATAATAGGAGTGACAAGAGTCTCAAAGAGGAGCTTTTTCTTATCGCATAGCCAAAGGTCTGCAATTTTACAATTTTTTTCAAGCCCATAATAATCTTTCCACCCTCCATTTATCCTTTTCTCAATGTTATAGTTCCAATTGACCTTGTGATGAATATCAATTCCAAGATACTTGTACGAAGACACTTTCTCCAAGATATTATTGTCATATACAAACTTAACGTAGGTGATCTTATTGGATTTAATTATCACAACATTCATTTTGTTAGTGTTCACAATCATACTTGTACTAGAGAAGAAGTCCTTGAGGATTCTAAGCTTATTACTAAGGTCATAGAGATTCATTTCCATAAGAACAATATCATCAACATAGAGAATAATGATTACTATACTAGCAAGAGTTGGTCCAACACAACCTGCAGCTTCCAAACAATCTTCTAACTTGTCAATGTAAATGCCAAAAAGGGTAGGGGATAGAGGACAACCTTACTTGACTCCTATATTGCAGTTAATTTATTATGACCAACACTCAGTGCTCCCAAATTTAGAAATAACATTCTCATACAACCTTAATGCAACAACTCTTAGACCAAAAAAAACTTTTAACTCTTCTAACCTATTCCAAAAATTAGTCCTTGACACACTATCAAAAACTTTCCTATAATCAACATGACAACAAAAAAAAGATTAGTTTACATAAATAATAATAATATTAAAAACTCACTTACTAAAGTTTTTTCTATATTACTCTTAATTTGTGGACTACCTTTATCATTATATTTTATCAAACTTAAAAAGCAATCTCTAAACAACTTTCTTTTTCATTACACTCATATTTTATATATCAACTTTCATCATTCAACAAACTCCTCTTTACATAATGTCATCATCCCTCATCATCTATTTTGACCTTAATTTATTTAAACACGTAAACAATTAAGGGCGTAGAGTTGTGTAATTCGAGGGAAAACAAATTGTAAATCAAATCACTTTCCACTCTTTATATAAATTTTTAATTAAATCATAATCCAATGATATAAATTTATAATTTTTTATTAAATCACTTTCGACTATTTATAAATTTTTTTAATTAAATCATAATATAATAATATAAATTTATAAATTTTTATTAGATGATTATCTAATGTTATAAAATTTATCAATTTTTAATTCGAAAGTTGTCTAATGATAAGATTAGATGATTCATATGGTGAAATAACATGGTGACTTATTTATATAAAATTTTAATTAAATCATAATTTAATAATATAAATTTATATTAGATGATTATTTAATATTATAAAATTTGTCAATTTTTAATTCGAAAGTTTTCTCATGATAAGATTTTATAGACTTTTAGATTGATTCATATGGTGAAATATCATGGTATTACTTAAAATAACATTAATATTAATATATGTAAAGTTTTTTATTTTTTTTATTATTAAAAATTTAATGATAATTATGGATTTACAATAAATAAATTATTATTTTTTAGTTTTTTATTTAAAAATATGATAATTATTTTATTTTTAATAATAATAATAAATTCATTTTTCTAATTATTTAATTATAATATTTTCAAATAATATAATTAAATATTTATGTGAAAATTTTGCATCAAATATATCTTGTGTTTAGAAAAGTTTTCCAAAAAATTGTTTATGAAAAGAAAAAAATATTTCTAATCCATAGTATAATATAGAATGCAAAAGTCTTCCAAAAAATTGTTTATGAAAAGAAAAAAATATTTCTAATCCATAGTATAATATAGAATGTAAAATTGTAAGATTAAATATTAGAAGTATCTTCAACGATATTAAAGTCTTCCAAAAAATCGTTTATGACGAGAAAAAAATATTTCAAATCCATAGTAAAGTCTTTCAAAAAATTGTTTATAAAAAAAAATTATTTCAAATTCATAGTATAATATAGAATGCAAAATTGTAAGATTAAATATTAAAAGTATCTTCAATGAGATTAAAGTCTTCCAAAAATTTGTTTATGAAAAGAAAAAAATATTTCAAATCCATAAGATAATATAGAATGCAAAATTATAATATTAAATATTAGAAGTATCTTCAATAAAATTAAAATTAATTGAGCTAATAAAATATAAATTATAAACTTTTAATAAAAAAATATAACATATATTTAATTAAAAATAAAAAAAATGGATACTAATGTAAAAGAGATTAAAAGATTTGGAGTGAATATCATTCTTAGAAAAGTTAAAAAATGGATCATATTAACATAAACCAATAAAACTTTTATCTTAACAAACTTTGTGTTTTTGGTCATTTATCTAAAGACATCCAAGCCACTCATCACTATGGATGTGAATGCACCCTCATTATGTAATAACTACCGATTTTGTTTTGGTAAAAGATTGTATCCATAGATCTTAGATCATTTTTTACTTAATTAAACAAGTCAATTAAAAGGGTGCTTATCAAAATTGAGTATGTCAAATGACCCCAAACTATAAACAAGGATGGTAAAAAAAATGAACATGTAACTCAACTTTTTTAATCATTCATGATTTGTGCTAAGTGACTTTGGTTGAAGCTTGAACAAGCTTCCCTCCTCTTCAATGGTGGGTTTCTCCCAATCTCCAAGTAGTCTCCCACTATAAACCACAACATGTTTGTGGATGTTCATATTGTGTATGGTTTATGGATGTTGGTAAAGTTAATTTAGTATCATGAATATTATTACTATGGTTAATGTAGGTGTTCAACAAAGGCCAATGGAGTCTATACCTAACACCATTGATCTCTGAAGCAGGGAGGGTCTCAATTCAAAAAAATATTCAAGATATTTGATAGGTGGGGGATGTAGCAAAATGGAAGACTAACATCATTACCATACATATTCGATGATAACAAATATTCCTTAACCATTCATATCCTTTTAAATAAATCATAATATTTACCATAGAAGAATATATTCATTCATTAATTATATTAACAAACTGAGTAAAAATAACGTGTAGATCATCCATGTAAGCTATAAAACCACAAGATAGCAAAAACATGAGGTGAGTTTGCATTACATTCCAAAACATGGAGGAGTATAATGGTGTCAATATGTTTTGGAGTGGTTGTCTCTTCTATTCTTCAATGATTTATCCAATAAATCATTAACATCTTTATGCCACCCTCTCTTAAGTCGTAACTGACTTTTATTGAAATTTGAAGCAATTCTAGGAAGCTTCCTATCTTTCATGTTAGTTATCTTGAGCTTGTACATTAGGTACATAATCACAACTTCCATACTCTCAACGGTCCATGAAGACCAAATTCTATCAGGAGGATTGGATAGGGTGTATTGATTTTAATTTTAGGATTATATATAATATAAAATGCTTGTGGATTTGCTCGATTTTCCTCCAAGATTATGTAGAGATGTTACAGCTCCAAAATTCACATCCATTGTGTTAGATAAATAGGATCGCAGAACAATAAAATAAAACAAATGCGGAAATAAAACATAGAAGATACACAATACAATAGAGACACAGATATACATGGTTCACCTAGTCTGGGCTACGCCCACCAAAGAAATTGTCAGGTCCTTCCTTTTTATTATCCATCAAAATGAAAGGATGCAACCTACAACATGCTCGTTGTAACTTCATCTTCTTTCTCTCACAGTCTCCTCTATCAGAATACAATATTCAGGATAATACACAACCACATTACAATTCTCTCATAAAATAGGGTTGCCTTC
>JASDQU010308306.1:33320-49394 GCA_032191745.1 Picea mariana
CTTTCTAAGATCTAGAAATTTGTTTATATATAGTGGTTCTCAAGACCGAAATAGACTTTCCATCCTCCATTAATCCTTTTCTCAATGTTATCATTTTAGCTAAGATTGTGATGTGGGTCAACTCCAAAATACTTGTATTCCAAAAATTATTTTCATAAATCTTTTTTATAAAGTCAATAAACCATTACATTTATTCTTTCAACATTTTTTTATAATAATCTAAAAATAACTAAATAATCCACCATTAATTATTTATACATTGTTATTTAAAAAAACAAATTTCTATATATATATATAATTTTAAAATATATTGGTTAATGTTCCTTTTTTTCACTACCTCTTTGTCATAGTTCAAAACAAATTTTAAAATTTAAAATATAACATCTTCGTATAATTTTTTTAATTTAACATGTTAGAGTCGATAAAATTTTGTTAATATTAACTTGAAAAAGGAAAAACAAACAAATTAAAACATATATGATTAATAAAATAACAAAATATTTTTTTTGTTTACAAATCAAATTAATCTAAAGACGAGAGAGCTTATAGACTTTTGCGAATGTTAACGTGACAAACAAATTAAAATATAGACGATTGATATGGACAAATATTATTGTTTACTAACAAATGATGTCATTCAAAATGACATACAATTAATATTATCATTTTTAAGATTTCGTGAAGAATCTTTACCTTTTATAACGGCATATTTTTAATCTCATCATTGATATATTGATATTAAGAGTATGTCACGTTTTAAAACAATTCGTTATTAAATGTTATATTTCATGGTAAGATTTACAATATATACGATTGATATGGCCAAATATTATTGTTTATTAGTAAATGATGTCATTCAAAATCACATACAATTAATATTATCATTTTTAAAATGAAATATAATATTATTATTTTTTATTAAATTGGTGTATGAGATTTTCTTCGCTCAACAATTTGATTGGTAAAGTATACGAAGGAATACATACTCTACTCCTTTCGGATTTGAACTTGTGACCTTTTAGTAGGAAACACATGTTCTTATTCATTAGGCCCACTCACGCTATATATGTCATGTTTTAAAGAAATTTGTTATTATATGCTTTATTTCAAAGTAAAATTTACAATGAAAAGAAACATGTTAATAATTACATCATTATTATTAATGAAGTATGTTATGGTTAGATGTCACTCCAAGTGATGTGCTAGGACTAAAGAAGGCTCTCAAGTAAACAAGAAATCCTTAGGAGGTGCACCCTAGGTAGGAGGATACCCTTCTTCTTATGGATGACAATATTATTTTCACATTTTTAAACCCTAGATGGATGAAGTCATAATTAGGTATGGAGAAATATATAAATAGATGAAAGATTCATTTGATAGAGGCATGGTTGGATTTGTGGGAGATCCCCTCCAAGCTTAGTTGAAAATATTTTGGGAAGAAGAAGTTTAGGGAATTTCATTGTGAGCTTCTTCATCAAGTCTTTGTGTCCAAGAGTAGTTTTCCCCTTTTAGAATTATTTTTTCTAGAAACCTTTTGTAGAAGTCCATTTCCACATATATGCAAGTGTATGTAGTGGTTCTTTCTCTCTTTGTTTCAAAATTTCTATGATAATATCATTCGAGGGATTTTCCAATGGCTCAAAGAGAGTTCGAACCCCAAAAAAGCAAGCATAGATTTGGAAGTCTAACCCACATAGGAGTCGAGGAAAGAGTATATGTCATTGGATCAAAAGAATGAGTCCATGGTTTCATACACAATCTCAAATTTCCGCATAACTAGGGTCCAGAGTTTATAATCAAATCCTTGTCTTTAGCAAGATCAAACTCAACAAAGAGGAAATCCTTTTCACGAGAATAGTTAAAAGCCTCATCTTTTAAATAAGGTTTCTAGGAATCCAAAATCCATTTATCGTGATCTACTTGATGAGGCCAAAGACTGTTAAAATGGAAAACCATACCATTTATATTATAGAAAGTCATCTAGATTGCAACAACTTTCACTATAGAAATAACTATGGTTGGAGCCTCTAAACCAGAAGCCACTGAGAACATAAGACATTCTTCACAGTATTAATAAAATAATATTTACTTAGATTTTCACTAGAAAGAACAAGACCAAATCTACATCAATTTTTCATATTGTCACCCACAAACTTCCCAAGACTTAACTCCATGTGAGCACTGACCACACCAGATGAAAGAGGCATTGTTGAAGTAGGATGAACCACCACCAAGCAAGAAATTAGATCTAAAGGGAGAAAAGGGCCACTCTAGAGAACTGCCACCAAGAAGAGAAGCCTAGAATCGACACGTGGAGGAGTCAGGATGACCATGCAAGGACGTATCGAAGCTAAGGGTTGGTCTACGTGCGGCTAGGGAAGAAACTTAGCCATCATCTTTTTCGTTCTATTGCGTAGGCTCCATCTTTCAATATATTTAAAAATTTACAAAAAAATACTATGTATAATAAGAGAGATTGGTTTGTTTTTTTTATAATAGAAAAAAATTGCATTTTTAAAGAATTATGGGAGTTGTTCATTTATAATATGAAAAATATCACAATTGGGAATTTATATGATAATTTCGCATCAAATCTATCTTGTGTTTAGAAAATTCTTCTAAAAAATTGTTTATGACAGAAAACAACATATTCCAAATCCCTAGTATGACATAGAATATAAAATTGTATGAAGAGATGTTAGAAGCACCTTTAATGAGACTAATAGAGCTAGTAAAACACATATTATAAGATCTTAATTAAAAAAAAGAGAACATGTCATTATTTAACTGAAAATCATGAGATTCTTTTAGACTTATGTAAAACAGATCCTAAAAGATTTTGAGTGAACATCATCCAAAGAAAAGCTAAAGACTTGAATAAAATTAACACAAGCCATTGAAACTCCTATTTTCACAAAAAAATATGTTTCTCTTATGTTTCTCTTCAAATACTTAAAGACATCCAAGTTAGTCATCACTATGGGTGTGAATGCACCCTGATTTTGTGATAACTACCGATTTTGTTTGGGAAAATTATTGTATCTAACTGATTATGGATCAATTTTGATTTAATCAAACAAGTTGATTAAAGGGGTGCTTGATCAAAATTGGTTATTTCAAGTGACCCGAATATAAACAAGGGTCGATAGAAAATGAAGATGTCACTCACCTTTTTTATCAATCACTCATGATTCGTGCTAAGTGACTTTGATTGAAGTTTGAACAAGATGCCCTCCTCTTAAATAGTGGGTTTCTCCCAATATTCAGGTACTCTCCCACTATAAGTCACACTTTATATGTGGACGATCATATTGTGTATGGCTTATGGATGCTATTAAAGGTATTTTTATGTCATGAATATTGTTACCAGGGTCCATGTAGGTGTCCAACAAAGGCATTGTAGTCTAGACCTAACATCATCAATCTCTAAAGTTGGGACGATCTCACTTGAGAAGTGTGTCCAACACATTTGATAGGTGGGGGATTGTTGATGTTCAAATTGGTCAAGATCCAAACAACAACCTCATAAGGATAAAATACCCCCCTGCACTTTTATAGAGGTGGTTCTCCTATGTCATAATATGAAATATGTAGCTTGATGTTCTTGGATTGGGGTGTCAAATGGGAGAATTATAAACAACAAACCCCAAATCTCTATTGCTTTATTTTGTATGGAAAATGGTTCTTGGTAACCAGATTGCCCCTTAAGTGCAACATTTTGCTAGGAAATGGACCAAGCAACTTTCTTTATAGTGAAAATATAATGAAATTATTCAACATCAAAATAAAAATGTGCTCAAATTAATTATTACATCCCTCTAAAACACATGCAAGTAGAAGGTGCATCCATATTTTCTCACAATAAAAAGAGTGAAACAATGTTGATCATTTCAGACAACTTTAAATGAGTATTGCATTCAAAACTGAAAATAATTTGATGGGCATACCTCAAAAATATCATGCTTAGAAATACTAAAGTGTGAGAATTCATTAAATTCATACCCCAAAGTAGTTCTTTGTGGAGTTTAATACATAAAGATATTACACAACATTTCAGTAAATCAATTGACTAATGCTTAGAAATGAAGCTTTCCAAATGCAAGAACTAAAACTCCATGAATAATTTAGACAACCTTGACTTACATTACTAGCCATGGGTATGGTTGTAAACTACTCCTATGATCTTTTTAGGAAGAGAGTTTGAATAAAAAGAGGAAACAACACTCAAAAACTCAGCCTTATGATTGATTTCTGATACAAAAACAAAAAGCTTTGTGAGAAATTTTGTAGAAGAAGAAGACGAAGCAATAAAATGGAGATATATATTTTTAGATGAGGAATTCGGCTGCATACTGAAGGATTTACAATATTATTCTGATCATCTAACCCTCTCTTTGATGGTGATATATTTCTTTTAAATCTTCTACCAATGCTTTCTTAAAGTAGTTAGGGTTTCTGTTCTTCTAGAAGTTTCCATATGCTTCCTCTTTTTGGAATTTATGTTTTATTAAATTTTTATTAATGAACTTATGTTATTTAAATTCTTTCCTCTGAGTAGGACCCACTTCATCTTTTTATAAAAATTATTTAATAAAATTTTACTTTCAAAACTTGAAGCTGACTGCTTAAAGTAAAAGTGGATTGTCTTTTCATTTTTTCAACATGATAGTTAATTTCTCAACCACGGAAACCATTATAGGAGAAATATTCATCATTCCATATTTCCAATGAGTCTTATTGAGTGAAATTTGGAGTTCTATATTTCAACTTATAACCTTGGGAAATCAAGGTTCCAAACAAATTTATCAGTAAGTAATGAAAACAAAGCTAACTGTTATTTTACTTTCTATGATAATTATATCTAAATTCAACCCTTTAAACCTATCCCATTGTATTCCTTGTATAATTACCTTTCCAACAAGATATGACTTTCCCCAAACGAATGTCTGGATCATGAGCTATAAGCTCTGAAAGATCGTTGCTCAACATATGTCGATCTGGTTCATGGATCAATCTCATCTTTTGATTCAATTCCACCCTCCTTAGTCCCACATGCATTGTGGTGGTGGATAATTTAGTTTTTATGATGTATACACCTCCCTTACATTCATGTATGAAATAGAAGGATTGATGGAAGCCTTAGTGTAACTCTCGTGCCTTAGAAAATTCATGCCTTGGTAATATTTTGGTCGCTCAGTAATCACCTAGTCAACCCCAAGTCACCTGCCATGTGTCATCCATGGGCAAGTCCATGCCACTTCCATGTGTCATGAAGGGATTTTTCTACCTTACTACCATGTGTCATCAAGGGATTTGTCCACCTCATTTCCACATGTCCCAATATTGTTGTAGGTCCACGAAAAAGGGGGAAGAAACTTAGGATAGGAAATAATATTAAAAAATTAAAATGAAGGGTGCATAGAGTTACGAGAATGTGTAGGTAAAGAATGTAGGTGGGGGGGATAAAAAATGGAAATGAAATATAATGATTAAATGGAAATAAATTATGAAAATGAATGGAAATGAATTATGGAATGAAAATTAACTAAGTGGATAATGAAAATGAAAATGGATTAAGTATAAAAATGGGTTAAGTACGGAGAGGAGAGTAAGAAAAGTAATGTAATGCGAGTAATGAGATATGTGATAAAAGAATAAGTGTTTCACATGGAAGAAGAGGGGCACAACACTTGGAAAAATTCCTCATCAATTCTTCAAAGCTCTTCTTGTATTCTCTTTGTCGGGCAGTTGGGAAAAACTATGAGTATCTCAGGCATACAGAGTCAGATATTGAATCCGTAAAATATATGAAGAAGTTGAGACTAAGGGATAAAACATGAGTTGATGAGCATACACAAATTACTCATTCTGATATTTTTTATTTTAGTTTATTCCAAAGAGATGAAATTAAGGTGATCAATTTTGTTTTTATCAACATGGATGTAACATAATGTAAGACTAAATTCACTACGATAAATATTATATGATAACAAATATTCCTTAACCATTCATATCCATTTTAATAAAATAACAATATTTACCATAGAAGAATATATTCATTCATTCATTATAATAACAAGCCGAATAAAAAACATGCACACCATCCATGTAAGATATGAACCACAAGATAGACAAAATAGAAGGTAAGTTTTCATTATATTCCAAAACTCAGAGGAATATAATGGTATCAATATTTTGTAGAGTGGTCATCTATTCTATTCTCCAATGGTTTATCCAATAAATTATTAGCATCTTTATGCCACCCTCTCTTAAGTCGCATATGAATTTTACTTAAATTTGAAGCAATGCTAGGAAGCTTCCTATACTTCATGTTAATTATCTTGAGCTTGTAAATTAGGTACATAATCACAATTTCCATAACCTCAATCATCTATGGAATACCAACTTCTATGAGGAGGCTTGGATAGGGTGTATTTCTTTTAGTTTTAGCATTATATAGTACAAATCACTTTTGGATTTGCTCAATTTTCCTCCAATATTTTGTAGAGATGATACAAATCCAAACTTCTCATCCATTGAAAATAAATGGGGTAACAATCACCTCAAAGAACATTTTTTTTTCCAATATATAGAAATTTGTTGATTTATAGTGGTTCTCAGGACCAAAATAGCCTTTCCATCCTCCATTAATACATTTCTCAATGGTATCGTTCTAGCTAATCTTGTGATGGAGTTCAAATCTAAGATACTTGTGTGAATTAACATCCTCTATTTTGTACATAAAATTAGTGTAAGTTATCTCCTTGTATTTGATTATAATAACCTTTGTCCTAGCAATATTTACTGACATACTTGTGCTATAACAAAAATCTTTGACAATTATGAGTTGCTTGTCAAGGTCAGAGGGGCACCTTTACTAAAGTACAATATCGTTAGAATAAAGGAAGGTGTTGATGAAAGGAATGAATGAATCCTTACTCATACATTCTTGAATCTTCTTAGTCTAGGTGAGATATGTCATTGTTTCATGGAAACTTGCATAGGAGATCTAGCTAAAGCATACACAAACAAAGCTTATCAAGAAAAGGAAGAGAGATACACAATGAAGAATGAGAATAAATGCATATTATGATCTTATCAATGAGTGTGTGATGTTCACTCATATAGGCAATGACATCCTATAATTAGGAATGCATGCATAATAGTGATGGTCTAAGATTAGAAAGTCTAAAATAGAACTAATCTGTTAACTCCCACTGAACTAGTGTTACTCCCACTGAACTAGTGTGCCGAAAATATAAATTTCTCCAACACCCCCCTTGAACATCACTATGGAGTAAAACACGAGTCCCGGCTACTAGGCCATTTTAGGTACGCATGTACAATGCAACTAATGAACACTGAATAAAAACGAGGAAAGAGGGAAAACCACGTGGGAACAACCCCCCCCCTCAAAAGACGATGTATCAAAAGAAGAAAATGGTAGCTGCTAGGCAACTGCGTTCTTCATTGCAAGACAATCCCACAAAGTCTAAAACTTATGCTCACTGAAATTCTTCGTGAATATGTAGAAATATTTATGGATATGATGAAGTCCTTTGGCAACCTGTCAGGCTTTGTACCTCTTGATCATGTGGACCCATCTGCACCTGAAAATATTCCTTTCTGGTGGAAGTGGAACCAGATTCCAAGTTTGGTTCTGTAGGAGTGAGTCATACTCCTTCTGCATGGCTTCTTGCCATAATGGATTTTCCACAACCCTATTGCAGTTCTGTGGATCAATAGTTTGAACCATATAGCAATGCATGGGCCTTGCAGGTTCTGAAGCTGAAAAATTCATGAGAAGGATCCTCATGATGAGATGGAGTCCTCCTCGAATCCAATGGATTCCCTGCAACGTTGTCTGCTTCCTGAAGTGTGGTTTGTACCTTCTTGAGCATTTGCTGAAGCTTCGGCGCTGGCTTCTTATCTGGCTCTACTACCTGCTTATTTCCATGTACATAATTTGAGTGTATGGAATCATCTATGATGTCTGAAACTAATGGAAGCACAAGAGTATATGCATGTTGCACTGGAGGTGCATGCAAAGTACTCTCCTTATGTGTAAGTATAATAGAGGAGTCATTTTCAGAAAACTTAGTNGATCCACCTCACCAATTGAAATGATGGAATTGTCATGCATGTCAATTACTGAAACTGAATCTGATGTAAATTCAATCTTTTTACCTTTCTGAGTGATCTGATAAACTGAGAGAAGATTCATAGAAAGCTTTGGAACATGTAAAACATTCTCAAAACTGCCATTGTGGAGTTCCACTCTCCCTTCTCCTGCTATTGCTACTGGAGTATCATCCCCCATGAGAATAGGGGGTCTTGAGCATGGACTCAAAGAAGAGAAAACTTTCTCTTTCGCTGCCATATGATGGGATGCACCAGAATCGATAATCCATGAATCAGATGAGGAATTAATTGCAACCAGAGCATGATGATTACCTTTCTTAGGAGAAGTATCTTCTTCCTTCTACTTCTTGACTCCCTCTGGAATGAAGTTTCCAAGGTTTTTCTACTGAAGTGCATGTGCCATAAGATAGATCTGTTTCTTCATGCATGCAGATTCTTCATGATTCGGTTTATTGTAGAAAGTGCACTGCTTTCTCTTCTTCTTCTTCTTGGAATCTAAAGAGTCTTTGGAACATGAAGAATCATTAAAGGGTTTGGAATATCCCTCCTTCTCGTTCTGTTTAGATGACCCTTTTCCATCATGCATGATGAGTGCATGTGATTTGGGATCTTTCATGAGGCCCATCTGTATGAGTTTTGTTTGTTCTTGTGTAAGAGACTCAATGAACTAAGCCAACGTAGGTATTTTCCAATTTGTTCCAAAAAGACATCTGTTAGAATGGAAATTGGAGACATATACAGCGTATTATGGTCCTAGCTTGGCAAAGATTGTTAGAATAAGTTGTTTCTCTTGTGTAGACTTGTCAATACCACATTCACCCAAGCTAAAAATCAAAGATTTAAATTTAGTAAAGAAATCCTGTATATTATCAAAACTTTTAGGGTCTAAGGTATTCAACTCTACCTTAAGCATATGACCTCACATTTCATCCCGATTTCCAAAGAGTCCTTCTAGGGTGGTCCAGATCTCGTATGGAGTCTTGCATGCAGCAACATGAAACCATAAATCAATGGATATTAACTCAAGAAGTAGTTTTGTGGCCTCATCCTTACGGTTATCCTATCTCATCTTCTCAATCGCTGATGTAGGTTATGTTTTTGTCACCATCGTTAAATTATATAGTCATTTCCTTCTGAGTTGAAATTATGCCTTTGGCTTCCAATCAAAATAATTGTATTGTGTTAGGATTACCACCAAGTTTGAATGTATAATAGTTGTCCTATCCATCTCTCCCACTATTTCTAAGAACTCCTAAAAATTTACTCTCAATTTGCAAGTGAAAAATTAAGAAATCACAGCAGAAAGGCCACTTTAAGTGAAAATTCATATCAGTTTTAGGAGACGATCTTCCGACTTATTTTCTGAGCAAACGGTGAGGAATCTCGCCAAACGATTGAAAACCCACTTGCAGAATGGGTCGATTTACTTCTTTCATGAGCTTCTTCCTCAAAAACATAATATTTTTGGAGCAATCACTGTAGAAAGGTACGATCACAGATTCGTATCAGTTTCATAAGGCTATCTTCCAGCTTAATTTCTGAGCAATCAGTGACGAATATCGCCAAACAGTTGAAAAACCACTTGTAGAATGGGTCTATTTACTTCCCATGCGAGCCGTTTCCTCAAAAACTTAATATTTTGGGAGAGATCATTGCTGAAAGTTATGACCACGGATTTAGCTCGTTGAAACTCCGATTTTCCTTATTCTTTGGCTTGTCTGGATTGCTCCAAGCAACGTAGCTCTGATACCATGTCATTGTTTCATGGAAACCTGCACAGAAGATCAATATACAAACAAATCTTATCAAGAAAAGGAAGAGAGATACACAATGAAGAATGAGAATCAATGCATATTATGATCTTATCAATGAGTGAGCGATCTTCACTCATATAGAAAATGACATCCTATAATTAGGAATGCATGCATAATAGTGATGGTCTAAGATTAGAAAGTCTAAAATAGAACTAGTCAGTTAACTCCCACTGATCTAGTGTTACTCCCATTGAACTAGTGTGCCGAAAATAGAAATTTCTCCAACAAGATAGGCGAGATTATAACCCTAGTTTATATCCTGTCAAAATATCGATTCGACCCCAAGAAATATGGTTCTTGGATCTAATTCAATTTTTTATATATGCAATTTTTGTTTATTTTATTCAAGATTAAATAGCTTGAAATAAAATAAAATAATATACTTGCAAAGTAAATGAATTTTAAAACAAAATCAACATTTAAACAGTCTCACAAGTGACAAGAAATCAACAATTTTTTATTTTTTAAATCAATCCTAAGTTACAACTAAGAATATTTGTTCAAGCCCCTGTAAGGACTTGGACCGGTGTAATTCTTGGAAGTCCAAGATGTAACCTAACACATACATGGACATATAATGTTAAAAATAAAGATCAATCCAAGTTACATGTGTATCATTTTTTTGAATTTTGAAAAACTAACATTAATTAGCACTAAATGGCTTCAGAACATCTAATTAAAACTAAACAAACATTAAGAAAATAAATGACCTTGGAGCATATCACCAGTCAATGCTTCCTAGTATTTTCTTTTCCACCTTTAGAGTAACCCTTCTATTAACACGATAACTCAGTTCTAATGAAAAATCAGTATGGAAAGAACAAATAATAATCTCACTTGAGGATATAGCATACCTGATCAGAAGTTTCACTTCTCTATTTCCTCATTTTTTTTTCTTGCTCTCATTCTTTTATATCTTCATGAAGTATTTACATAGCCCAACTATATTTTGTTTAAAAGTTAATTAAATTTATTTAAGAAAAGACACTTATTTATTATAAGGGTTATATATATTTAAATAATAGGTGGGGTCCGGCTAGGTCTTCATTGCTCCATTTCCCAAATATTTCCTTGTAACTCCAAAATGATTTGAATATATATGTGTGTGTGTGTGTGTGTGTCAACAACATTAAATATATCAATACAAGACACCCATCCAAAATATTCCAAATCAACAAACACTTGTATCTCCAAAAATACCAAAATGATATGATATTTACAGTTTTGAAAAATAAATATCATATGCCTGATGTATGTCCCAAGTAAAGTATCAAATGTATAAATTAACAATGTCATGATACAAATTAAAAAAAAGGTGAGGGTATTTCTTTTCAAAAAATTCTTCTCTTTCTTTTCTACCTTCAAACACATCTGGTCTAATATTGAGAAAGTATTCATAATAAGACTTTTTCTCTTCAATCATAACTATTTTTGGATGCATGTTACTGAAGGTAACTTCCTTTTTTCCACTTTCTTCTTTTGTTGATTACTGTTTAGAATGTACATAGGATGATTAGAATGTACAGAGGATGATTGGGATGCCTTAGTACTAGGAGAGGTAACATGTTTCTTTTCTTTATCTATCTAGAGATCATGGGGAGACACTTTATAAACTTTAATAGGAGAATGGTCCAGGGAAGTAGATGATACAATAAGTGGTGCTATATTAGGGGGAGTAAGAGGATAAAAACGCCATTGAGCTACACCATAAGGAGGTTTTATAGGGTTATCATTCCACCCATCATTAAGTGGATGGATAGGGGGCTCAGGAAATTCCATGATGTTGGGTTGTTGCTGCAAAGGTGCACTAGGAGGAGCTGGGGGATAAGGTAAAAAAAGATTTCCACCAAGGTTCAAGTAACTAGTTTGCACCAGTTGTGATCCAGGAGGATCTAAAAGGGAACACATTCAAAGTCCTATAATCTCAGCAACAACAACACCAAGGTGAAGAGCTCGGCAAGAGCTTTCCGATGACATAAACGGTTCATCAAACATAGTCTGCATGGAAAAGCTATGGCCAATCAAAGTTGAGGTCAAGCAAGTCAAAGTAAATCTGCTGACATCAACGTCCGTACATATGACTTCATCAGTTGACTGTATAGGGTGATGTAAACATGATGTCGTGCTGACGTCATCATGCAGATGTGGTAGCACGATAGGTTTCCACGTGGCATGCTGATTTGAAAAAATTTGCGGCCACATGGGCCAATTGTTAGGTGACAAATGACACCCCCAGGAGATGTCATGTGGCACCAACTAGGGGATGCCATGTGAAATTTTGACAAAGAGACAAGTGGCATATGAGTCAGCTTCTGACTGGAAAAATTAGACAACTAGTAGGGCGCCACATGGCCCAATCACTGGGTTCCATATGGTAGCCACGAAATGCCCAATAAGGGCTTGAGATCGACCAAAGAAAAAAAAATATATATAAAGGTCAGGCCAGTCGAGGACCCACATTCTGACAACAAGAATTTAAGAAAAAGGAGATAGATGAATTCCGTGCAGGCATCACATCAAGAGATACCACGCCAATTCTAAATGATGGTACTAAACTCGGCGGGGGGTTGGAACTATACAAACGAATATGGTATATATATGTTCAATGGTCTGGGTAATTCCATATAGTCATTACAACTATATGTACAACAAACCAAATCATACCAAAAAAGGGGGGGAGTCTATAGGTTTGACCCCGGGTCTACCTAACCATAAACTCTTAATGACACATCCACTTGCTAGTGGACCAAGCCACAGACTTGGTAAAGTCCACCCAAAAATTTCAATATAAACCTATTTTATAGTTGAGCCAGGGTGTCTGTGCTTAGAGGTTGTAAATGCATGCATTTTTATGCAGGTACAAGAGGCATCGATGACAAATGTGGCATGAAATTTGAGACAGAGATACCAACAGGGCCTGGAGGTGACGATGTCATATTTAGAATATTTAAGAATTGATTTTACACTACTCCTCGCCACGAATCCACTAGTGCAGTTAGATTTTTCATTCGTGCATTGAATCAAAAGGCCATTTTTCAGTTTTAAGGTATATCCATGTAATTTATGCTAATTTTTGTTGGATTAATTTAAAAGCCTCCCCATTGATTAGCAGGGCCCATAGACGTATTCCATTGTTGGATGAACTCCGTTATCAAGATGTTGTGTTCTTTCTCATTTCTCTCATCTTTTCTTCATATTTTTTCCTTCTTTATTATTGTTGCACATAAGATTTGTTTACACTCTTTAATGCAATTCACATAATGGTCATCAAATAAAAGATCCTGGATCATGTTGGTATCAGAGCAATTTTCTTTTACTTGAATTGTGAGTGTGAATGCTTACTAGGTCCAAGCTCAAAGAGGGTGAAAGAAACCTTAATACTTTCATCCCAAAGATTGGACGTGCAACTTGAGGAAGTAAAATGGGGGACGAAGAGAGACGTGTCGAGCATGAGGATGATTTTCAGAAGAATATTATTACTAGGGTCCATGTAGGTGTTCAACAAAGGCCATTGTAGTCTATAACTAACACTATTGATCTCTAAAGCAGGGAAGGTCTCAATTCAAAAGAATATCCAAGACATTTGATAGGTGGGGGATGTAGCAGAATGGAAGACTAACATCATTACCATACATATTCGATGATACCAAATATTCCTTAACCATTCATATCCTTTTAAATAAATCATAATATTTACCATAGAAGAATATATTCATTCATTAACTATATTAACAAACAAAATAAAAATAATGTGTACATCATCCATGTAAGCTATAAACCACAAGATAGCAAAAACATGAGGTGAGTTTTCATTACATTCCAAAACATGGAGGAGCATAATGGTGTCAACATATTTTGGATTGGTTGTCTCTTCTATTCTTCAATGATTTATCCAAGAAATCATTAACATCTTTATGCCACCCTCTCTTATGTTGTAACTGACTTTTATTGAAATTTGAAGAAATGCTAGGAAGCTTCCTATCTTCCATGTTAGTTATTTTGAGCTTGTACATTAGGTACATAATCACAACTTCCATACTCTCAACGGTCCATGAAGAACAAATTCTATCAGGAGGATTGGATAGGGTGTATTGCTTTTAATTTTAGGATTATATATAATATAAAGTGCTTGTGGATTTGCTCAATTTTCCTCCAAGATTATGTAGAGATGTTATAGCTCCAAAATTCACATCCATTGTGTTAGATAAACAGGATCATAGAACAATAAAATAAAACAAATGCAGAAATAAAACACATAAGATACACAATACAATAGAGACATAGATATACATGGTTCACCCAGTGTGGGCTACGTCTACCGGAGAAATTGCCAGCTCCTTCCTTTTTATTATCAAACAAAATGAAGGGATACAACCTACAACATACCCACTGTAACTTCCTCTTATTTCTCTCACAGTCTCCTCTCTCATAATATATGTTGTCCCTTGGTTATGAAAGTAAGCGAAGATCAAGGAAGAAAAGGAAAAATGCGAACTGCACAGAAGACACAGTGACTGTTACTGGGTTGAAGTGAGCAAAAGAGCAGAAAAGACAGAGTGAAGTAAGATAAAGAAAGTCGTTGGACAAGGAGATCGAGCATGATAGATTAGCAAGGAAGAAGGATCGTGCACAACTCAGCAAGTGGAAAGATCCACCGTTGGATGCTTTGGAGCGCCGCATGAAAAGGAAGGAAAGATAGGCTCGCGAAGCCCTGAAAACGTAGGTCAAGTTGACCTAGGGTTTTAGACACCTATGGTTTTGGTATATAGGGTTTTGGACACCTAGGTTTCGGCCTAAGGATGTCGGTGAGTATTTGTAATGTATAAATAGAGGTCTAAAGGACCTAGGATGGGTTGTTGATCTAACTTTTCTATTGGCATGAGTGATTATTGTTGTGCGAGAGAGAAGTGCTAAGTGTGAGAGCCTTCTGGTGTTGTAATATCTTTAGCTGGGTGCGAAGATCAGTCCTGCAGCTGGGTGTGCAGGAAGGGGAGAGAGAGAGAGAAGAAGAAAGAAGATCTACTAGCTAAGAGCATAGACAAGAACTGTATGCTTCATTTTAATATATTATAAATCACAGTTCGGTGGACGTAGCCCTAGAGAGAGGGTGAACCACGTATATCTGGAGTTGTGTGTGGTTGATTCTCTGTTCTTTGTCCTCTTGATTTTCTGGTATTACATTACTATGTTAGATCTGATAGATAGTTGTGCAAAGTAGATCTGAGCTGGTAAGTGATATATAAATGTTGTGTTTCTTTTGTATTAGATCCTCTTGATATTCCCCTGGTTGTAAGCATATATGTCCTTCAACCCCCCCATAACTACTTCGGGTGAGACTACATCTGCTTCACAGGTGTTTCTGAAAGGGCCAGTAGTTAGGGCTTGTTGGTGCGCTCTTGGAGATGAACCCTGGGTTTGTCCCTGTGTAAACAAATGGTTCCATTGTTAGGACTGGGATCTTCTTGAGGGAATGTCAAGGTGGTTTCCATCAAAGACAGAGACTCAAAAGTGGATAGAGGATCAAGAAAAGGACTTCGTTGAATCCCAAAACAAGAACCCTAGTCTCAGTATAGAGGTTTGGCTAG
The DNA here is from genome assembly GCA_032191745.1 of Picea mariana. Lineage (NCBI taxonomy): Eukaryota > Viridiplantae > Streptophyta > Pinopsida > Pinales > Pinaceae > Picea > Picea mariana. The sequence continues at coordinate 48,862 of JASDQU010308306.1, forward strand.
GAAGATACATCTTTACTGATATACACGAGATTTTCTTTGGAGGGATCCATTAGGATCTATATGAGTGGTTAGCTAGGCTAGCAAATACCCAGTTTGAGATCAAATCTAGACCTTCTGTGGTTTGGACGTCAACGCTGATCAAGAAGGTTAGGAGAGTTGATAACGTTGTGTCAAGAGCAGTAGATCACTGGTTTGATAGCACCATTGGAGGGTACATCACCGAGTTTGCTGGTGACAGAGTAGAGTCATATAGCCAAGCCAAGAGATATTTCTTCAAGGAACCCAGAGGAAATTTTTTACATTTTCTAAAGTTGAGAATCAAGATGCTATTGCATGAGAAGAAGATCTTGAAGATACAATAGATTGGTCGGATTTGAAAAAGCTAATGTTCAAGAATTCGAATAGTGACAGTGACACAGAAGATGGACATACGCGCAGTGGGAGAGTGTTTAGAGAAGTTCATCTTGCAAATCTATTTAAGCACAACTACATGGATGAGGGTTTCTACAGTGGAGAAGAGGAAGATCTAACGG
>JASDQU010308306.1:65688-90048 GCA_032191745.1 Picea mariana
GATAAATGATTTATCGTGGCATTATTGTATTTTCTGGTGCTCTGTATTCAAATGCAAGAAGACCTTGTGTTGGGATGCCTTCTTCTACAGTCTGTTAGGAACCTGTTGTTTATAACAGACCTTCGCATTCTTCTCCATAAGTCTTCCGCCTGCTCATCCTTTACTACAGCTCACTGTCTGAAATTTACGCAAGACCTCACTTGCTCATGCATACCTGGCTTGTTTTCAGAGTTGGAACACTACTGTTTCGAGTTTCCTTCCATTTGATCACCCATCTATGAATAATCGTGACACAAAACTGATGGGCGTCGAGCTCTGCTCCTGATAGCAATCCAGGAGTGACTTCTGACGCCAACACATTCCTACCCAGTCCTGGAGGGTTATTGGTCATTGTTGCAACAAATAGTTAATACTATCCTCCATTGAAAATATCGAGGAAGATGGGGTGAATCTGCAAGGCACTAGAAAGGTATCAACTTCTTGATTCTAAATTCTTAAAATGTGGGAGGGTGAAGAGAATTTATTTCTCTTAGAAATAAATAGGATCGACGTCATGAAGACATATTTAGTGGCAAATTTTAGGTTTGGTGTGACTCATTATGTATTAAGTCATATCCATGGGAGTGCTAAGACACAAAGTTTTTTTGGTGAATAGGTGAAAACCCAAGGTAGAAGATACTTTGGAATGTAACTTGAGTGAGGTTTAAGGAGATAGAATAAAAAATATTCCATTTTAGAGGGAAGGAAAAAAAGAGACAACTTTCCCTAGCAGGAAAGATGTGAAGGGAAAAGGTACATGAGAGAGGGCAATGTTCTCTTTAGAAGAGAAAGGTTGAGTACAACAATAAAACCAACTTTCTTTGAAAAAAAAATTTTAGTAGTGTTCCCTTGTAAGAGAAAGGTCGAAAATAAAACATAAAAGAGCACCATTTTCTAAGAAGGAAAATATTATAACAAACTCTCTAGTCGAATCACCAAAAATGTAGATGGGTTTGGGTAAGCCAACGAGAAATATGTGTTCCCAACCTAGGAGTAAGAGGTGGGGGACCTTTGTTCCACCTATGACGCCAACTAAACCTAGGAAATATAAGGGTGGAAGGGGTAAAGGACAAGCCCTAGGGTAATAATCCAACTCACTAAAAAAAATAGTAATTATTGAACTATGATGACTAGACTCAGTAGTGTGGAGTCACCACACAATATTTGGGTAAAACCAAGGAAATAGGGAAGGGGGAAAGGGTGGGCACACTAAATAAATAAAAAGTTAAGTATTGTTCATGTACCTATGGTTGTATGGGGGACTAAGTTTATTTTGTCTACTATCTAATCTAAGTTTAATTAAGTAACAAAGAATTTATAATAAGAGGAGAGGAAGTTAATATAACAAATTATATTGTCACTCTTTCTTTGGTTCCTTACTTAGCTAATTAATCTACAAAACTAGAAATGAAAGTAAAAGATAAAAAATGGAACCTTTCTCTTTACCTTTCAACTCATGCAAACAATTAGGATTAAGGGATTGTTCTCCATTTACTTTTCGTGAACAATTAGAGAGAGAGAGAGAGAGGTGGAGGGTGAATTGATTCCATAATTGGATGAAAACCCTCAGTTATGTGAATATATATAAAGGGAAATGCTACTTGGAAGAAGACGCAGAACAATGCAAGCAACAAAATCAGAGAGGGTTTAGCCTCCTTGGCATGCCTAAAAATTGCTTGGAATGATCTTGTAAAATGCTAAACAGTTTTTTGATGTCTAAATGTACATAGACAAAAAGAAACAAAAAAATATGTGAATAATAGATCTACACTAAGTGCATGAAAAGGGTAAACGATTCACATGTCTCCTTGGTTGAAGGAATATGATCCTCCTACCTCATACGATGGTGTCAATTTCTTCCTTCAATGTAGGGAATGGGAAGAAGACTAATCAAACGACAAAATATGGATGCTTTAACATATGTTGGCCTGACTATCATATCATCTTCGACAAAAGACCTTGGGGAGCCTTCACTACCACAATTGGCCCAAAAAAGTAAAAGATGGATTTGGGTAACCTACAAAAAAATAAGTGTTCACAACCTAGGAGGAAGAGCTAGCATGAATACATACAACTTGGGAGGCGAGCTAACCCAAGGAGAGAGAGGGTTGGGACACCTCAACATACCAAAAAATTGCTTGGAATAATCTTGTTAAATGTTAAAAAGTTTATTGACCTCCACATGTACATAAAAGAAAATGAAACTACAAACATGGCAACAATAGATCAACATGTGGGCTTATAGCTAGTATGTTTCTCGAACACAAATCCTTGAGCGATTTCTACAATTTTACAGTTCTTGTCAGTATTTTTAACATCGAGTTGCAAGACATAATGTTAATCTATCTCTATATCACTTATCCTCGAATAATACTACTATGAAGGCTTCAATGCTATTACTATCTCCATGCAATGAAACCAAGGGATGACATGTGTCATAACATACTTTCATGTGCTCATAGTCAATTCCTGTCTAGGATTTATTATATTTTAACTCCATTCAACCATGTAGGCACAAGTTGGCCATTATTTAATGCATTCAAACCTCTTAACAAGAATGTGCGGTTTGTGCAATTATTTTAAGTATTATGAAATGGTTTAAAATAATATGGGAAATAACCATCGTTAAAAAAATCATCTATTGGACAACATAATGAGAGGATAACCATTAAATAACCTTCACCTAAGCCAAACCACTAATAAGACATGCCACACTAAAGTAATATGTTGGAGGCCAAAGCTTGAGAGGGAAGTAAACTTTGAACAATCTAGCTCTTGGTTTGGTGGCATGATTTCCCTATCCAATCAGTTGAAACAAAAATTGTAGGCTTCCCAATACTCACATGCTTGACAAGAGGAAGCATGATCCCAAGGAGCAGGAGGCAGCCATGTCCACAATGCGTATGGCTTGTAAGGACCACCTATGACCTCCCAGAAAACAAAGACAACTTGTACGGTCTGTGAGTGGGTTCAATCAATTGCCAGAGCTAGCATACAACCTATGGCGAGGGTGTTTGAGCTAAGCACAACTTATAAGATGGTTACTAGAAATATATACTCCTTAAGAAAACGAGGTAGCAACCTGTGGCATACATGAGAAGGAAGACAAATGTTGTTTTCCTTCTCTAACAGTCAATAAAATTTAAAAAAAAACTCTCTACAATAGTGCAATAACCAAATAATGTTGTCCATAGATCTCCAAACCTAAAAAATAAACATGTGGTGGAGGATAGAGAATTGTTGCTACTCTTTAAATGCTAAGGTGAATGAAACTATGGAGTAAAACACATAGTTGTGATACTGAATGATTCAACATACCATTGGAATAACTAGGCAACCATTAAAATATTGAATAGCTCCCATTTAAACTCGAATGCCAACCTAACTCAACATTAAAATAATAGAGAGAAAATCCATCGTACATGAACACAATATTTACTCTGGAAACACAAATGAGAAAGCCAACATTCAATTGGCTTCAACCAGGTTCTTTATTTTTCAACAATGTGCAGGTTACAATACCCACATGCTCTCTTGTCCATTCTCAGTCTTCACATGGGAATTTGGGTAGCAATTCCTCTTACTCTCAACCAAATAACCCCTCTTCCTTCGAGGTGTAAGATTAAATAAGAGAATAACTTAATTGTGGGGTTGTCTATAAGGCCAAGCATTGCCAACTCTTCAACTTCCTCGAAGTCCAATGTGCTTCTCCCCTTTTGTTTTTTATGTCAATTACATTTAAGGAATAATGTCTCATGTTTTTATTTTTTAAATACACGGTTTCTTCTTTTTTTTCTCATTTTTTTCCATACATTTTCTTTTCATCTATTTACATTTCCCATACTTATATTTAGAGTACTATAATAATGTAGGTGCATACATCAATTAAGATGGCATGGGGCCCTTCATGCCATCAACTTTTTCTCCTATCTTGTCCATAGCCTCAAAGCTTGACTGTGTCGATCCCTGTAGAACCTAACTCGATAGTCAATTGTTGTTGTTTGGATCCAATTCGGATCGCACCTTCCCATTGGGGGGGTTTTTGTCCCCCAAAGATTTGAAGGACCAACAAGGGAACTTGTTTGCAATTTGGTTCCTCTCATACCATTTTTTTCCCCTTCAAATCTGCCCTTTGAGGCCAATCTACTAGATTTGTTGCCATCCTCCATGAGTTATCCATCCCTTTTATTGCAGAATGGTGTCTTTTTTTAATTCTCCAAGAGCGTATGATGCAAAGTCTTGAATTATGGGGAGAACCCGATGGTCCTTTTCTTCATCCAACACGGAGGACTCAAACAATTTCAAATACTCCACATTCACCACTGAGCCAATCTACTGCTGCCATGCATGCTTATGCCCATGGAGTCATAGGTAGACTATGATCATGTATCATTGCTTTGGTTACCTCGATGATGGTTCTGTTCTTCCTCTCTACAACCCCATTTTGTTGAGGCTTGTAAGGAACTGTGTACTCCCTCTTTATCCTTGATTCAATACAAAAATTGTTGAAATCCTTGGAGGTGAATTCTCCTCCATTATTTGATCTTAGTACCTTGATCTTTCTTCCAGTCAAGTTCTCAACCTTAGCTTTGAATTCTTGAAATCTTGCAAGGACTCCATCCTTGGTCTTCATAAAGTAAATCTAAGTTTTTCGGGAGTGATCATCTATGAAGAGTACATAGTACAAATATCCATTCAAGGAGGCAACGGTCATTGGCCCACACACATATGAATGTATCAAGTCCAAGATTTCCTTGGATCTATTTTCACTACTCAAGAAGGACCCTTTGACATTCTTGCAAAGGGCACAACCTCTACAAACACCTTTATGTTGAATCTGTATCTCCGAAAGGCCCGTTGCCATTTTCCCTAGAGATGGAAGGGATCTATAATGAATGTGAGCAAGTCTCCTATGCCATACTCACTCAAGCTGATATTATCATGTAACAGGGCCTGGACTGGTCTGATTGTCAACTTGTATAAGCTGCTTTCTCGAACACCAATTACTCTATTCTTCCTCCTCAAATAGTTTTGACTCCCTCTGAAGTCTAAAGGACAAACATCTTCCTTTGTTGTTAACCTACCTAGAACAAGAAAACAAATGAAAGGAAACAAGACAAGAATATCTCCCAGAGGATAATAATGAGTACATCTATAGAATCAAAACAATTTAAGGATTGTTATCACAGCTACAACGCCTACTTGTAATGTAGCAAACTTAGAAATGTATGTTAGAGGCATGATAATTAAAATAATCAAACCTGGAGTCTTCACTTCCAGTGTGTTGTTCCTCTGAATGCACCGAGATCCCTCTGGATCCATGATTGCAGCAAAGGTTCCTTCCTCTTGTAAGTACCCTCATGACAATGATACAAATAATATATACAAGTGCATACCTAAGAGTGTTGATATGATTTATCCAATGGCACCTGACTGATCTTTGATTTATGACATGTTTATGAAGAAGGTAGCCATGGTGTCACCTTTTGTCATCTTGATATTTTGAAGTTGGCCCTTCAATGTAAGAGCTTGAGTTGATGATTGTCTTCCTTGCATTGACGTTATCTTCGTTCCTTTCTTCCTTTTCTTCGTTGATAGTTGTTTCTGGTAAACCTTTTTGTATCACCCACAATAATTCTTCCTCTTGAAGGGTGACCTGAAGTCTTGACTTCCAGGAATTGAAATTGCTTGATCCATCAAGCCTATCTTCCAGCAAGGTTATGTTCATYATGTTTTCATAATCTTCACAGACCCTTGCCAACTGGGCTAGAAAACCTAACGACTAGGCTAGGCTAGCAAACTTTGGTTTTGTTGGGCTTGTGACTGCCAACAATAAGCCTTGAAAGTCAGGAGAACACTAGTGAGCTGAAAACCTCTTTTAGTGAGTTGCAGAAACCCTAAAWCTGAATTTTCTGCAGAAAACTATGAAACCCTAGGGCCAAAAATAAAAAATTATCGAAATTGCAATMTGAAKCTTGTTGGAGGTGTGCTGAAGGAGGTTGTACACTCATATACAATTTTAATCCCCAACGTTGAAGTATAAAGTGTTGAAATATCCAAACAAGAGAGGACCCTACAGATTTTCTAGAAACCCTAGGAGGGTCGTACGGTTCTGCAAAAGTGAGAGGAGGCTTGCATGAAGCTTGCGCAATGGGTTCTTCAAGACCTATGATCTGAAACCATGTTGAATTTTCACTATGCTAGGCTCAAATATAAGGTTCATTTCAATTTTAGCTTTTACTTGAACCATGAACAAATGCAACTACACCATTAACAATTGTTGCAATAACCAAGATCACAAGAAGAAATACCATGCACATTAACACAAGAAATATCCTGGGAAACCCTTGTCAACAAGGGAAGAAAACCCAACAATCCTTTGCTATATTCTCAAGAGAAAGACCTCCCAAACCATAGACCTACCACACAAAAGGGTGCTCTCAAAGACTAGGAAGCTAGCACCCAAGAGAGGTGCGCACTTTAGCCCTAGAAGATGTACTTGCTGAAATTATGAAATTACATGTGACTTGTGTCTTTCCTCAGTGGGGAAATCAACTTTATTTATACTAGATTAGACACATCAAAAGTGGTGTCTATTGGCACAACAAGGCCGACCTCAATAACTCAAAATATAATTGATAATTACAATATTAATTATATTTCACTTTATGGTGGGGCCGACATATACCCTTTACATCAGAATTAGGATTACAGGTAAATCTTACTCTTAGACAATATAGCAAGGGATCTCACACACCCACTAGTGCTCAACCACTAGGGGCACATCCACATGTTCTTAGCCACAGGGACATCCAACTCAGTAGATCTCTATCTCACTGAGTCTCACAGGAGAATCATCTAGAGTACCACATCGTCTCAACTCTCTACACAGAGGAGAACAATACACCCATCACATGGGCACCTTCACCCCTCAAAGGGGTACACATCGTTTCATCTCAAATGACATACCCATATCATGGGCATCCTGCCCACACATGGGCATACAACGTTCCATCTTAGTCTTAGAGAGGAACACCACACCCATCTCATGGGCACACCCAACTCATGGGCTCTCTCACGGGCCAACTCACTCAGTCTGTGTCCTGGAGGATGTCTCACATAGTTGTAATCATCAATGATATCTACATGATCTCATCCACAAATGTGCTTACCTTCTTCTCATATCCTTGCAACTCTGCTTCATCCTTCTAATGTCCATACACAATATCAAATGGTGAGGGAGGTAAATAGTCAAAGCAAGTCTCAAAAGGTGATTTGTTGGTGGAGGACTAAAGTGGTTGATATCACGAATGTTGAATGTACACCAACTGCTCATCCCAAGTCCTTGGATGCTTGCTATTATACCCTCTCAATTATTGTACTAATGTCCGGTTGACAAATCCTATTTGTTTGTTAGTTTGGGGATGAAATGAAATGGAATACCTTGGCTTGGTATCCATTTTCTCCCAAAGTGTTGTCCAAAATATGCCAAAGAACCTACTATCTCATCAAATATGATGAAATTTGACAATCCAAAATGTACACAAACATGACTGAATAATAACGCAGGGGATTTTGATCCAAAGTTTTTCTTCTTACATAAATGAGCACACACATATTTCTGAAGTAGTCTACCACGACAAACAGATAGTCATGGTCTATACAAGAAATAGGAAAACCTCGAACAAACTCCATGGAGGTGCTCTCCCAAGGCCTAATTGGTACTGGCAATGGAATATAGAACCCAAGCTTTATGTTGCCTAGCTTGTTGGTGATACAAAGAACATAGGCTATAATAAATCTCACCACCTACTTTTGCATTTTTGGCCAATACACATACCTCTGCAAATTTACCAATGTCTTCACTACACCAAAATGTCCAACAATCCTAGAACTATGAGATTCCCTCATCAACCGAATCCTTGTAACCTATGGTATCCATAACTTCTCCAAAATGTATAACAACCCATCTTGGAGGTGATATTCATTTCCTTTGATGGCAGTGATCTATTTCTCCTTCAACTTCTTTTATACTCCTCTAAAATTGTCATCTCCCTTATAGTCTTCACTCAATAGTTCATGAGTGAAGGGCTCAAGTTGCGTGATCACTCTGGCTACCACAATCTTCTTCAACGGGGGTTGTGAAAGCACATAAGCTATCTTATTTGTAGCTTATTTCTTGTACCAAATGAGTACGTGGAAATTTTGCAAGAATCCCAACCACTTGTAATGTCTCATTTCTTGTATTTTGCTTTGACTTTGCAGGCACTGCAGGGATTGATTGTCAATGTGTATAATGGTCTCTTTCTCCAAGAGGTAGTTATTCCACTTCTTCATGCTTGCAAAATTGCATATATCTCTTTAATCATTTGTGCGATAGTCAAGTATTTCTTTACAAAACAAATTTGAATGATAACATATATGTCTTCCTTCTTGCACGAGCATTGTCCCTAATGCATATMCATTAACATCTATCTCTAATTCAAACGATCATTATAAATTGTTCATGCCAAGATGTTACGAGGAAAATATCTCTATGGCTAGGGTAAACCACAACATGCAGAAATGACTGCAGAAATCAACTCTCTTCTCAAGTATGCTATGTAAACAAATATGCTAGCAAGACAAGATAAAWGGCCTACCTCGTCCCGACGTTTGATGAAGTCCATCGTTGAGCACTTGACCCAAAGCAATATACCTGCAACTAGTCCTCAACAACCAAGAAAATCAAGCATATGGTGATAAAAATTATGTTAGCACATTCAATAGCATAATCCATTAACAAACATGACAAATATTCCCATGGAATAATAATTCAAATATTTGCAAGATATCAATTGGACAGGAAAAGATTATTTCTATTAATATATGATCAACAGAAGTGAAAATGTTACAGACTTCGGTGTCGGCATGGTTTGGAACCGAGACACTAAGTTCCTTCCAGCTGGGCCTCCACCACTTCAATCCTCCACCAAAGGCAAGCTCATAAAAAAGAAGAAATGAGGTTCTTAATCAATAAGGGAAGAGCTTGGGGGCTGAACACTGTGTTTAGAGTTAAAGGACAAAGGGATGTAGACTAAATATGAAGTAAATAATTTCTCCAGAGTAACTTTGCTCTCAAAGTTGAATTCTTTCTGTTCTTTCCATAGCTCGGAATTGGCCCATTTATAGCCTTCAAAATGGAACCGAAGGGCCAATTCAGAACGTTTCTAATATATGGAAGGCCAAGGATCATAGATCTCTTGTCGTGACATGGAAACCCGACATTAATTTTCATTTTTTGGCACAAATCCCGATATACGCATGTTGTAGTGGTGCAACCTGTGTTTACGCATGCTGTATAGTAGGTAAGATGCGTATATGTGGAAAAATATGTATTTTTAGCTCTGGATTTTACAAACAAGGATGATAAGTCTACATAGGGAAATGGAAAAGAGACCTTTTGTACAAGATTGCATAGGGTGAGGCAAATCTTGCTATAACATATGCCCCCTAATGTGTGAGGTCAGAGGAGTATCTACGATGGCCGAAATACATTATAAACAACCCAGAAGTGGAGTGATGGGGAACCAGCTGGAAGAACTAGTTGCTCATTAAATTCTGTATTGACTTTGCATACATGGTTGCCAATAGAATTACACTGCAAATCCATGTGAAAATATACCAAACAACTGGCTATGGCCATGAATAGGCAAATACAAATGTGTTTACATGCCAATGGTTGTCATAGTCACGAACAAGGCCCAATATAACCAATCTCAAAACCAATATGAAGATATCTGTATAATGGAGTACAATCTGATCTCCCATGATCAATGAAGTCATAATGGTACTGGTCCAATGAAAAGGAAGCAACAACTTAGGAAAGCTGCGACCACATATAGATGTCTTCAAGTCTTCTATACAATCCACCAAGGGTGCAAGTCTACATCATGTGAATAAAGGAGTTGAGGTCGAACACAATGAGACATCGTTTGATTACCAGTCATTGAGGTATATCGTTAACAAACGTGAGACAACCTATCGATAAAGAAAGTAGGTATGAAGGCAGCGAGTACATTCTTACAAGTGTGAATAAAGGAGTCGGTGTCGAACACCCGAAGAATCCATCGATCAAGAGACATTGATGTATTCCCAACTGTCGATGGCGAGAGAACCTACCACTAATAACCGCAAGCCTCAAGGTACTCATAAGACTCTAGGTCCCGTTTCCAGAATAGATGAGYTGAAGTCGATGGAAGGAGACCCACTGAAAGGAGATCATTGAGGCATCTCTCATCAGTCAGCATGAGGTACAAAGCAGGAGCTTTATGATTTGGAGGAAATCGGATGAAGAACATGTTCACGAACCAACGACCCTCTAAATAGTAGCCAATGAGGAAAACTGCCGACAAAGGTGAGGAAACCACCAATAAGGCTAATGGCATCCAAGACACCGCACGAATCCCAATGTGTGAATAGATGTCTTGTCGTCGAACACAAGGGAAACCACCTAGTCAACGAACAACGATGAAGTGTTGATTGTTGGGTTCAAGGTTACCTACCAATGATGAAAGTAGGACCAGGGTGCGTGATAGGACTATAGTATCATGTGATTCTGAGACAAATTGAGGGTATGGATGACATGCAAAGTCAAGATTTCTAAGAAGTAGCCATCATAGGTTGATAGACTTCCTTTGAACAAGAGCATGAGATGTATGGAAGACTCCARCAACATAGACTCAATGATGGAACCATGAGATGCAAGAGGCATCAATGAAATTTTCTATAGGGACTGGAAGAGTCACCAGTCGGTAGAGAGGATTCTACAACGAACTCGACTTCGTAAGGCCATGCTAATCCCAAAATTATGACGATGAATGGACTCAATAACTTTGTTCTATGTTCATAGGCGACACCACTGTTGTGAATACAAGATAATACTCCCTTCCTGCTCGTCTTTTTTTTTGTTTTTTCATAGACAAATGAATTCTATGATACAGAGGAGGAAACAAGTGTTGCAAATAAGAAAAACTAGTTCCAACAGTGGAACATACCTATGCTCAATGCAAGGAGATGCATGCGGGAGATGGACACACGGGGGAATGTTCCCTCCTAGGTATAGGGTGTTAAATTGTGAAGGATATTAATGAGGCTCTACTTGATTGAGGATGCAAAAACTACTGAGGTGAATGGTTTATAACGCAAAGCGAGAACCGACTATAGGATTAATACTGTAAGCAAGGGCATGAGATGCAATCGCAACTTAACGCCAAAAAATGTCCTTTTTTATGACTTTAGTCTACTTGGTGTGAAAAAGGGATAAACTTGTGCCAAATAGACGTCCTTTCAAATCCAATTTACGAGTGTGAAAGAGACAAGTTCAATCGACAGTCTTTTCGCTTTTTGAAAACGAGTTGGAAAAGAGCGTAACTAAGATTCACGACCTTTCAAGTCCAATTTAATGAGTGTGAAAGGGACAACTCACTCGAGAATATTTTCATTTTTTAGACGAGTCATAAAAGAGCTTAACTCAGACTCATTTGGGAGCTTCTAGGAGGTAAGTCACGGGGGAGGCCAAGGCTCCCATGCTAAACTTTTGTGGAATGTCGGTATCTTAAGAATATCCGACATAAGCTTGGGAAAACCCAAAGCTCGCCAAGTTGAGGGGGATAAAGAACTAGCAGAGGATATCATCTCAACGATATATTAGATAATGTCTCTTACTGGAAAAGACATAGGTAGGGGCATTGGATACCCCACAAGGCCATCCCAATCGAAGGGAACTTCCTCAGGACTTGGAGGGAGAATACTCGGGGAGAGAAAAAATCTCTTGTGTTCAAAAGGAGCATTATCAGGAATGTTGATGACATGTTTGAAGGATGCATCAACCTCCACAAGGGGAGTAGGATTGACAAGAGGTGGAACTGGTATGACCACTTCTTCAACCATTGGTTGAAGAGGATGTGTGATAACCGGGATAGGGGAAACATCACCCTCGACAACAAGGGTGTGGTCAGGAGAAGATTGCAACGACATTACTGTCATGTCAATCAAAGGAGAAACATGGTGTGGGGAAACCAAAAATGCCTTAGAATTTGAAGGGCCCTTTGGTGAGCCCCACGCTTCTGGTATCCCAACAATAGCTGGACATAAATGAGTAAGGTGATCTCCTTCGCAAGTCTTGCAAAAGAATTTAGGCTTACGGTTGAGACGTCTAGGCTTCTCAATGCCCCCAATGTTGTTTAAAATGACTGGTGACATGCTCTCATCATGACTGGCAGAGGCAAGAGAGTCATATCCTACATGAGGTACAAAGGTTGGAGATGTGACATTGATATGACTCATGGAAACTATAGTGATGCCCCCAACATGACCAGCAGAAGTTGGGTGCATGTTGTCAACGTGAATTGCAGAGGTTGTCGACCCATATTCAACATGATTGGTAGAGGTTGATGATGGAGCTCTAGTATGACTGGCAGTGACTGGATTAGCGGTGGGTTATGGCATTTGATACCAAGGTCTAGGGAAATATTGGCTTTGAAACATGGCAGGCCATGAAGGGTCCTGGTTTACCCCCTGTCCCTGTTCGGAAAGGTAGTATCCTCTGCCTAACTGATCCGAAGAGGTGTGTACGGGCATCATCATTGAAGTTTGCGAGGAGACTGAAGTATGATAAGGACTATTCAAGTGAGGATATATGTTGCCCCCTTGAAAAGGGGTTCCCTAAAGAGGGTAGCCCGAACCGTAAAACTGATTCTCCCCGTATGAAAGACCTGAGGATGTATGAGGACCCGTCATGTGAAAAGTGTTCGAAGGAACAAGAATGGTGGACGAAGGATATGCGGATGGGGTGTAATGAGCAGAGTAAGCACCCATTTGAGTATTGGCTCCTGATATAACATAACTAGAATTGGATCTGTAATAGGGGAGGTTCCAACCTCCCATAGTGAGAGTTGGTTGAGGGGCATGACTCATATCAAACAAAGACGTAGGTATCGGGGCCATGGTGCCCACAGATCCAATGCTAGGATTCATATAAGTGGAACGGGGAGAGGATTGAAAAAGTGAAGACATATCAACAGGAAAATGAMTAGAGACCCAAGTCGTGGACTGAGCATCATAGTTATGCATACCATTATAAAAAATAGGTGGATTTGCCCCCATAGGATGGGTGAACATCATTGAGGGGGGGGTAGTAGTAAATGAGGAAACCAAAGGAACTCCACTATCCATGATAATGAAAACTCAGTAAAAACTTCTGAGGTCAACTAGTAATCAAAGAGCACACCAAAAAATCAAATGGCCAAAATGCACACAAACGGGGTAAAGTGGCTGAAAGTGGCCTCCCTCCCTAAAGAAGGTATGTCTCGCCCAAGAGGGGCCTGAGACTCCCTGCTAAAGATAGGAGGTAACAAAATCAATTATAAGGGCGCTCGTGGGCTTAATTACCAGTTGATTAGATCCCCCCGGAGAGGTAATCCTCCATAAAGGTTGTGTGTTGTTTGACCCTTATCTGACCTAGGGTACCTACAGAATAACCCCTACAAGTAACCTATGTGGCACCTAAGTGAAGCAACTAAGCAACCAATGTATAACCGATGCACATGTGAGCAGTTGTAAGTCAGGTCCACCATATGGGTAGGGTAGCAAAGCCCAAAACCTTGAAAGTACTGCCTCTCATGGAGGTAAAGGCACTAGCAAGATCCCCAGATACGAATAGATCCCCATAAATATCTCTGACACTAAGAAGGTATCGGGGGGTTATCCCTTCAACCAACCTCACGTGACCTCGTGATTAACTCCGGTGTGAGCAGAGCCTCTTGATATTACCAATTTTACAATGGATTTCTCCACTCCCTTTCTTAGACACATATGTTGATTTAATTGTCTTGGAGAAGTTTACTCACAAAATCCTATTCCAGGGCACTAAATCCCAAGCTAGTTTGTGCACCCTAGAAAATAAAATCATGACTAATCAATTTTAAATTATAGCGTTAATTTTAGTGGCCATGATTACTCAAAAAGGTATGGTAGTGAAACTCATGATGTTATGAATCAAGAAGAAAAATAAATATGAATATAATGCAAAGTCCTAACTTCAATTTTTAATGAATGATATGCTTCTAAAAACAAATGCAATTTTCAATTTCAACTCTGCAATTCCGAAGTAAAAAAGCAATCTTTCATTACATGAACTAAGCTAATGACCAATAATCAAAAGATAAAAAATGCCAAGCAATGCAAAATGCCTAATATTTTTGTATTTTCAATATAAGAGAAATGAAAATGCATGGATTGAACAACAACTTCATATATAAAATTCTACTGTGTATAGAAAGAGATAACTCGAGCATAATACCAAGGAGCAAAACACCCAGCCCAATGTACAAGGACAATCAAAATGAAAATATGATGAGAAAGACTCCACCCAAAAATTCAACCAAAGACATGTTTCCTATCATCCCATAGGCACTTAATAGTCACTACAGAGACCCAAGAAGTCTCAACAAGCATCCAATCCCATCCAACAACCACCAGACCCAACAAACAACCAAGCAAGGAAGGTTGATGTACGTGACTGTTCAAGGAAATGGAGCATATGTACACAGCTTGTAGAGGGACAACCCGCGTATATACGTGACTGTCAAGCCAAAAACCACGTATATGTTTCAAAAACAAGGCCAAGGAAGGGAGAAAATTGAAGAATTCAGACACAGAGTGAATAGAGGCTGTCAAGTAATGATACTACACAAAACACAATAGGAATGAGAGCAATCTAAGGAGAAAAGTACTCCAAACCCTAAGAAAGAAGATTCAATCCTCAGTATGGTCGCCAATTTTGTTACAAGGAAAATATCTCTATGACTAGGGTAAACCACAACATATGGAAATGACTGTAGAAATCAACTCTCTTCTCAAGTATGCTATGTAAACAAATATGCTAGCAAGACAAGATAAAATGCCTGTCTCGTCCATACGTTCAATGAAGTCCATCATTGAGCACTTGACCCAAAGCAATATACCTGCAACTAGTCCTCAACAACCAAGGAAAGCAAGCATATAGTGATAATAAATGATGTTATCACATTCAATGGCATAATCCATTAACAAACATGACAAATACGCCCATGGAATAATAATTCAAATATTTGCAAGATATCAATTGGACGAGAAAAGAGTATTTCTATTAATATATGATCAACACAAGTGAAAATGTTACAGACTTCTGTGTCAACACGGTTCAGAACCGATAAACTAAGTTCCTTCCAGCTGGGCCTCCACCACTTCAATCCTCCACTAAAGGCAAGCTCATAAAAGAGAATCAATGAGATTCTCAATCAATAAGGGAAGAGCTTGGGGGCTGAACACTGTGTTCAGACTTAAAGGACAAAGGGATGCAGACTCAATATGAAGTAAGTAATTTCTCCAGAGTAACTTTGCTCTCAAAGTTGAATTCTTTCTCTCCTTTCCATAGCTCGGAATTGACGCTTTTATAGCCTTCAAAATGGAATTGAAGGGCTGAGTCGGAACGTTTCCAATATATGGAAGGCCAAGGATCATAGATCTCATGTCGTGACATGGAAACCCGACATTTATTTTCATTTTTTGTCACAAATCTTGATGTACGCGGGCTGTAGTGGTGCAGCCTGCATATACGCATGCTGTATAGTAAGCAAGATGCGTATATGTGGAAAAATATGTATTTTTAGCTATGGATTTTACAAACATGGATGATAAGTCTGCATAGGGAAATGGAAAAAGGCCTCCTATGCAAGATAGCATGGGGTGAGGAAAATCTTGCTATAACACAAGATCAAAGCATTGTTGATCTTCCTCTTCGAGTTTTTGAAGTGCCTTACCCCAATCAACACTCTTCCCCTTGGTGATCATGGCTTGTAATGGTGCTACTATTGTGGAAAAGTTTGTAATGAACTTCCTTAAGTATTTATTTGCTCCAATAAAACTTCTAACTTCTATCAAGTAAGTGGGAGCAAGACATTGCATGATGGTTGTGATCTTGTCCAAATCCACCCTAAGCTCTCCTCCACTAATCATATCTCCAAGATAATTCAAGTACTCCTTCACAAACTGACACTTCTTCAAATTTGCAATCTATTGCTTCTTCTTTAATGTCTCTAGTACCCATGTCACATGTGAGATGTGTGATTGTTGGTAATAAATAGGATTCCAAGTTGGTTTCTATGTTGTTGTCACCATGAAAGCATACAATGATTGGCTATGCTTCTTTTCTTCAAAGCTTGAGTTTATGCTTGTAATGGGGAAGTCTACTACTGATTAGTGCTATGAGCATGAAATGGCGATAACCAACCCAATTTGATTATCAACCATGTCCAACCCCAACAACTACAATGTCTCCCAAATTGCAATTGGGTTTGTGTCAAGGTTGTTTGTTAGCTAAAATGAATGGTTTTGATGCCAATCAAACATCACTATGCATGCAATCCATTGTACTAAGGTTTAAATTCATCAATGTAAGTACTTTTATGTTCAAAACTAAGTGCAAACTAAACTATTCGAAAGCTATTGGGTGTAGTGACTACCAATGCAAATACAAGAAAAAAACAATATAAATGATGTCCCTAGTTGTGGGCTTTAATGCCATTGTCAGCGCTTCACGCAGAGGGAAGCTAGTCAAACCCCATTTTCGTAATTTTTGCTTGCTTAATTTTTTAGTCTTAGCACTCAAATCCATTATATTAGTTGCATGTATGTTGAGATTGTGCAAGCATGAAGAAGTGCAAAGACTACATATTGGGAAAAGAGACCGTCATACACATTGATCATCGACCCCTACAATACCTGTAAATTAAAGCAATATGCAATAAATGAGACATTACAAGTGGTTGGGATTCTTTCAACATTTCCACATATTGATTAGGTACAAGAAAGAATCTACAAATAAGCAAGCTTATATTCTTTCACAACCCCCACTAAAGAATATTATAGTGGCTAGAGTTATAGCGCAACTTGAGCCCTTCACTCATGAACTATTGAGTGAATATAATGAGGGAGATGAAGATTTTAGAGGAGTATAAAAGAAGTTGAAGGAGAAATTGATCACTTCCATTGGAGGAAATGAATAAGACCTCCAAGATGGGTTGTTATACAAGTTGGATAAGCTATGGATACCACATGTTGGAAGGCTTCACTTGATGAGGGAAGATCATAGTTATAGGATTGTTGGAAATTTTGGTGTAATGAAGACAATAGTAAATCTGCAAAGGCACGTGTATTCACCAAAGATGCATAAGTAGGTGGTGAGAGTTTTTGGAGGCTGTGTTATTTTTATCATGAGCAAGCCAAGCAACAAAAAGCTTGGGTTCTAAATGTCATTATTAGTACCAAGTGAGCATTGGCAAGACTTAGAAAAGAAACCAAATTACAATTCGACAGAGAATCTATGTTGGTGAAGTGAGTGGACTATAAGCCCCTTATTTACGGATCAACATGGGAGGCAAACCAACCTAAGGAGAGAGAGGGCGGGCACCTTGGCATACCAAAAAATTGCTTGGATTCATCTTGTAAAATGTAAAAACGTTTAGGGTTCTCCACATGTACATAAAAGAAAATGAAACTAATAAACATGGTAACAATAGATCAACATGTGGGTGGTTGTAACATCCCCAATTTTAATCCCCGCAAATTATAATGTACTTGTATAAATGTAAATTAAGCTGGTAAGTCGATGTGTTGGGACAAGGAGCATGTGTTTATTGATATGGCTAAGGGCTGAATTGTATATTATGAACATTGAAATGATTAATAAAATTGATAATCATTGGTTGTGATACGAGAGGGATGAAAATGATGGGGGGATCTAATTCCACAAGAGAGAGGGGGGTCCAAGGGGGGAATATTCATGGATATTAATCCAACCCACATTCCTTAAATTATTATCATTGTGTATAATCTTCTATTTGTTGTCGAGTGTTTCCAAATCCAATCGTTAAACTCATGTAAGAGGGTGGGTGTGAGAAGTTACTTCACCTAGTTATTGAGAACATCGACATGAGTACAATAATCTTTGGGAAGAGTGTGAGTCAAGCAAGCAAGGGAAGGGGAAGGAAATTCATATGGAGAAAATAGACAATTTTTGCTATGAGTGTTTGGGTAGCAAGAGAGGAGTTGAGTGATGGGAAGAGCAACAACCATGTTGTGCTTGAAGGCAACCATTATTAGGCTGTGTTTTATGCTGGAAATGCGGTATGTGTGCCTGGAAAACAAGTTATAAGCCTGTAGTGCATTTTCCTGTTGAGGAAGTGGCTCAAGAACCTTGTGAAGGTTGTTGTGAGCACTCTTGAAGCAACTTAGAGTTCCTGGAGTCCCCAACTGAGATATTCTTGGCCAACTAAGTGCATTGGAAGCCCCGATAAATAAATGGTACAACCCAAGGGACTGTGAGCAGTGAAGGGGGTACATTTCTAGGGTTGTGGAGACCTGGTGGAATGGAACTGTTGCTGGAATTTGGAACCTAGGTTTGGGGCTACTATGTGTGGAGAGTGGATAGCCAAGAGGGTCAGATCTCCTTGTGGACTCATAACCTCAACTCAAAGTTGAATTATTGTTGAGAGAAAATGAACAACAATGCCTATGGTTGGGAGGTTCATCCTTCATACGCAGCTAGATGGTTAATATTTATAAGCAAATAAGTATTTTGTTGTTTTATTATGATTATTCTGCTATGTAAATGAATATTCAAATGCTTTGTATGTTTGTTGTGTGCTTTCTAGATGCACTCATGCTTTTACAATTGTTGTTAGATGCACGAGTAAATCAACATATTATTTTGTTGTAATTTTGATGGGCCTGTTGTCCCTTGGTTTTCTTTTATATGTATGGGGCATTTTTAAATTCGATTTTAGCAAGCTAACTTGTTTTTGGAGTGACGAGACTCATCTTGGATGATGGGTATGTTATAGTGGCAAGTGTGGGGGGATCCTCTGTGATCCTAAAGGAAAAATAGAAAAAACCCATGCCTAGGGATTAAGACAAGCTACAAATAATCAAGTAGAATCTTATTCACTTCTATAAGGTCTTCTCCTAGCCAAGGAAGCCAATGTCAGAACCTTGATAGTCATTGGTGATTTCAGTGTGGTTACTAAAGCAATGTTAGGGAAAACAACTCCATTGGATAGAAGTCTTACAATGATCATTGTTATAGCCAAAAAGGAGGCAAGCATCCACTTCAAAATTTCATTTTACCATGTGTTGTGTGTCCTCAACTCGGAAGTTGATCCATGGGCAAAGAAAGCCACTTCTCTAGGCATAGGGAACTAGAGAAAAATGGGGGGAGATCAATTTTTTTTATATCCATTAGAGTCTATAAGGAATGGAAAGGACAYGTTGAAATTGCATTAACTCCCATATGAATCCTTACTAATCATATMAAAAACCTCGCAAAAGGATGGGTCTTGTAAGGGCATTTTCTCATCACTCCAACATGCGAGCTCTTACTTGAGTTATGCCTCTTAAATGCAATCTCAAGGCTATCCATCGACATTGTAGGATAATGGCACATTAGGGATTTGGAGTCTATAACATCTACACTTTGGGTATCAKGGCGACATTTGTCTTCCAAGTAAGACCTATCTTAGCCTTTGGGTCACCTATCTAGAGTTGTGAATTTGTTACACCAGTTTGAGAGGCAATCAAAGGGAATTGGTTAAGATTTATGGTCTAGTTTATATATTTTGGACTATGTATTATGGTCTTAATTTTAATGTATTGAATTTAGCTCGTGGGAAGGTGTTCTATGGATTTTGGTTCACTTGTTTCCAACATTGTTTATTTACTATGTGTGATTATTTTGTAGAACTCCATTTGTTAGGGAACCCATAGGGATATTTAGGCTAAGGGACTTAGCACATTGTGGGATAATAGCACATTGTGGGATAATAGCACATTAGGGATTTGGAGTCTATAACATCTACACTTTGGGTATCAGGGCGACATTTGACTTCCAAGTAAGACCTATCTTAGCCTTTGGGTCACCTATCTAGAGTTGTGAATTTGTTACACCAGTTTGAGAGGCAATCAAAGGGAACTAGTTAAGATTTATGGTCTAGTTTATATATTTTGGACTATGTATTATGGTCTTAATTTTAATGTATTGAATTTAGCTCGTGGGAAGGTGCTCTATGGATTTTGGTTCGCTTGTTTCCAACATTGTTTATTTACTATGTGTGATTATTTTGTAGAACTCCATTTGTTAGGGAACCCATAGGGATATTTAAGCTAAGGGACTTAGCACAGGATTCGATATCTAGAGGAAGTATAATGTGCCTATAACTTCTTTGTCGATTATGTGGGTTAGATACTCTTTCTCTGGTCTCGACCTTTTCAATCTAGTTTAGCTTGTAGGGAATTGTGATTTGGGTTCAATGATAATGGAAAACAAAGACATATTGGAATCAAAATAACTTTGATAAGACACAAGGAATATAACTATTCAAATAGAATCTCTCTATTCTTGATGACATCGAAAGTTCATGATAATGAGCACCATTGTGTTTCTTAGCATGCAACCATTACAAATTTTTTAGTTCAACAAAGACAGAGGATTTACATCTTGGAAGTAGAATGCAACATGCTAAGGAACTTGACACTCAACCTTCACAAACACCTCCCTATCTCCAACTTCAATCAATAGGATATATGTCAACTCCACACAGGCAAAATTCAAGGAAAAGGAGACAATTCATCAACTGAAGGAACCCATGGACATTGAGAAATGAAACTCACCCCACCCGATGTTGGTTAGAAAGAGACGAACTCTTAGCATCTATTTCATTAGTTGTTATGTTTTTTAAAATCACTAGACTATTAGGTGTTTTTGTAAAGCAGGTTGCATGCAAGAAAACATGAGATTTGATAATTATAGTCTATAGAAAACTACCTTGTGTTGTATCTAAGAGCTTCGTATTTTATCATAGAACATCCGGAACACCTTTTTTGTAAATTTGTTGTTAGCCTAGCTACAACACCTTTTTAATATAATATTTCCCTATTTTGATTAAAAAAAAAACAATAGATCAACATGTCAATCTATTTACCATTGATGATGTGGTGATTCAATCCTGTAATATTCCTCAAGCACTTCCTCTCTTATAAAAGATTTTTTGAAAGCTTTGTTAAGATAAAATCTAATAGACATCCTCCATATGAAAGTTTGTGCCCTACTCTTGAGCCTACCACTCAATATTCTAAAGGTAAAGCTATCCAATTTAAATATTTTGTCGATTTCTATGTTGAGTCCTCTTTTCAACTTATGGAAAAGGAAAAGATCAACCACTCAAAGTTTGAAACCCTAGAAAGAAGAAGACAAATACAACACACGATTATTGACATAAATAAATAAATACTATGTTGCAAGAACAACAAATAAAAAAAACAACAAAAATTGAAGATCTTGAATTCCATAAGCGATGATCTACAACAAATTCCAACGATGAAGCAATAACTAAAAAAGAAATTGAAGATGAAGAAGAATATGGAGAAGATAAAGAAAAAACTGAAGAATCTCTCTATTGCATAGAAGATATAGATGAGATGCATGAATTATAAAAATTTAGACTGCAACTTCTTCAACAACTATTGTTTCTACTACTAAGCAAGTATATATAAATCGTGAGTTTTCTTTTGAAGGAATTCAACCGTACTCTTTAATGTTATCCTAGACACAAGAGCCTCCATATCTCTAGACAAAATGAATTGTTTTTCCTCTAATGTGTGCATGGTGTTAAGACACCTCTATCATTTGCATCCAAATGAAAGAGAATGTCTTTACTTTCAAATCTTCCTATTCCCATGGACTCTTGAGTATGAAATCTTTGATTGCTTTCTTACAATTTGAAGAACAAGGAGTTGGCATTTTCATAGGCAATAATTTCATTGTTAATAATTTAATTCTTGTAATTTATGATAACAATGTAACAATGAAGATTGGAGAGTCCCTTATTAGTCCCTACCTCCAGCTAGGGACTCTATCTTTCACTTGGCGGTCAACGATCATTGACTGCCTATTACTTGGTAGATTTTGGTACATTACATGGTTCATTTTGGTTCCTTTTTACAAATTATATGCCAAGGTTTTTCAAATATACCTATTATTTAATTTTTTTCCAAAAAACACATTTTCCTAATTTTCTAAATTCCTCTATTGAATTTTCTACTGGTTTAAATCCATTTGATTTGACATTATTCCCTTAGTGTGTTGCAATTTTTTAGGTTATTTGTCAAAGTTAAAAAAGTAATTTCTAAAATAAATTATATCATTGGTGATTTAGGAGGTGGCACTGCAATCTAGGGACTGTGCAGTCTGTGGTTTCTGGGGTGTTGTAGTCTAGGGTCAGGGCGTTGCATCTTAAGGTCACAATAGAAGATGCCTCCTCCCATCGTGACCTGTGTGCACACTACATGGAAGGATTCCTTGCCTTTAAATTTCAAGCTCCTACATAACCTTTGAGACCTTGTGTCTTTTTGCTTTACATTGTCTTTCTTAAACCTCAAAACTTCAATTGAATGCTTGGAAATGATTTTCCCGTCCAAACACACTTTCTTGAGTTTCTTTTCACCTACTTATACACTACATGTGAGGGATTGAATGAGGTATGTTGGCTCTGTAAGTGCTTATCGTTGACGATTTTAAACGATAAAGAGAAAGCCATAAAGGATGTAGGGTTTTATAACTTGAATGTTTGTTCTAACATTTACTCTATGTTTACTATACTAATGTTCTACAACTTTTAAGTTTTGTTCATAAGTATATAAGTGTGTGCCATTATTAGAGTACAAAATTTCAATTAACAAATTTGATATTCTAAAATTTTGAGTACGGTGCATGTTTCATGATTTTTCGAATGGTATCGAATCATGATAACTATGTATTTAGGCCAAATAAATGAAGCTTCCAAATCCACCTTTGTTGTTTTAGCCACCTCTTTTCTTGCCTTTCAGATTCAAGATCCAAGGAAAACATAGTCTAGGCTTCTCCTTCGCCATCTCATACAATGACGTTGACAAGCTTATATGGTAAACCAATGCTTGCAATGCCCAATTCATTTATTGTTGTCTACAACTGCAATATCATTTCAGAGGAGGAAAAAAAGAAAGTACCAAAGATTACTAACAAATTATTTCAAACAACGAAAAACAACATAGATTCCTGCATATCGTAGTTTTGTTAGTTTATCATAAAAATTTTACTTGATAGATTCAGTAAATAGAGCAAAACTGGCTCAATCCTTCGATGGGATCTTTTGTAGAACAAATTTCATGCTCAAAATTAGTTTATAACATAATTTTTAGGAAATATCTTATGTTAAACACCTAAATGTCAAGGATTTGAGTCATATCTCATGGTTCCATCTTAGGTAATCTCAATATCCATGAGTTAAGCTAAATCCCAACTTATGGAGTGAAATCCTCAATCATTTCCCAAAATACTCCATGATGGTTAAAGCCTCCAACTCCTATATAATGAGTGCATTCCAAGGTGAAATGCATTGTTTTGACCTTCTCATGATGAGTTTTTCTACTCCACAATGACTAGGGATTATGACAAATGTTCTTCCATGGTGTCAAAGTTGTGACACTTAATAAAGTGCATACGACACTTGATAAAGTGCATGTGACACTTAGTAAGGTGCATATGACACTTACGGCACTTATGTGTGATATTCGGTGGTGCGACAATTAGGTGTGTAACATATTAAGAAGTGCTAGCCAGGAAAAAAATTACCTGCCAAGCCTCTTATCAGCGAGTGGAAAAGAAATGAATTTTAGTGGGAAAGTTGTGGGTTTGGTCGATAGGGAAATTGTCATATTCATAACGTTTCATGTCTTTCCCATTCAAACTATCCATGCAAGCTATATTATTCGTTATCACTCGTAAGTGTAGTCTTCTTCTCTATCGCTCATAAGTGTAGTCTTGTCATTGTCACTCCTCACTTGTAGCCTCCTGTACTTCCCAAATATCCCATAGACCAACGCTTTGAAACTAACATAACAAGCAAACATTTTGAAACTAATGCTTTTCAAAAATTGTATGGTTAAATGGTATTCTTGAGTAGGCATTATAAGTGGAGTGTGTTGTCTCCATTTTTCAACACACATATAAGGTGTAACAAACATGACGATCGTTATATAGAGCCATCACCGATAAAAGATCTAGTTTGAAATATTTATAAACGTACACAAAATATATAAAAGATATGAATGAATGATTATGATTAACAATATTACCTCATTATATAGGGTTGAATAGATGAGTCATAGTGAAAGGTTGTGATTCTTAGGGTGTTTGTTGGAAAAATAACT
>JASDQU010308306.1:96604-117810 GCA_032191745.1 Picea mariana
GCAAATAATGCATCTGTGCTATGTCCTTCCATATTCTTTCGTCTCATCTCCTCCGACAACAAGGATGAGACCACTTCTTCAAACTTCAAAGAAGTTGTATTACTACCTATGGCCACAACTAGACTATCCCATGAGTCTGGTAAAGAACACAACAAACTGATACATTTATCTTCATTTGAAATTTTAATCTCAACAGATACTAACTGACTTACCACAGTATTTAAGGCGTTCAAATGCTCTGCCACCGAGTCTCCATCTCTCATCCTCAAGTTATACAGCTTCTTTCTCAGGAATAGTTTATTTACTAGGGACTTAGACTTATACAACTTCCCCAAATTTTCCCATAAATCCTTGGCTGTAGCTTCCTCTGACACATTCAGTAATACTGAATTGGAGAGACATAGTTGGATTGTGCTCTTTGCCTTCCGATCCATCTTTTTCCAGTCATCTGCAGAAGTTCGTGTAGGTGCAGTACCTGGATCTACCGCGATCCACTGATCTCTGTCCACCACAAGATCTTCCATCTTGAGCTTCCACAGCTCAAAGCTTTTCCCATTAAACTTCTTGATCTCCATCTTAGAATTGTTTGCCATTTCTTTTCACCTGAAAAACAATATCGTAGATCTCCCACTGTAACAAGGCTTATCACAGTCCCGAGCCAAACCCTTGACCACAAAGGCGTCCCCCTGAAGCCAATAAAGCTCTGATACCAAATATAATTTCTAACCTTGTACAATGTCTACTGTAAACAGATATTCAAAAAAGAACAGAAAAGATACAATGGAAAATACAAACATTACACAAAGATTTTTCCCTTGGAAACCCAAACCGGGAAAACCAACATATATTATATTCATTCATTGTGTTACATTGTTTACAATACAATATACATATAGGAGCCAACAGCATCCAAAACCCTAACCCAATGACCTGGATTAGTCTAAAACCCTAATTCCTTAACCGAAAATAGAAAACCATCGGCAAAAACCATGTGCCGAAAAAATGACCTAAATACATGACACGTTTCCCGAGGTAGATTTTTTTTTTCTGGGGGCGCTACCCTCGGACCCCCGCACAGGGGGCTCCACCCTCTACACCCCCCAAGGGGGGGCCTAGCGGTGCCCCCTCTAACTCCCCTNCCAACATATATTATATTCATTCATTGTGTTACATTGTTTACAATACAATATACATATAGGATCCAACAGCATCCAAAACCCTAACCCAATGACCTGGATTAGTCTAAAACCCTAATTCCTTAACCGGAAATAGAAAACCATCGGCAAAAACCATGTGCCGAAAAAATGACCTAAATACATGACACGTTTCCCGAGGTAGATTTTTTTTTTCTGGGGGCGCTACCCTCGGACCCCCGCACAGGGGGCTCCACCCTCTACACCCCCCAAGGGGGGGCCTAGCGGTGCCCCCTCTAACTCCCCTGCACGCCTGGCACATATTCTCAAACACTACTACTCATGCAAAGAATATAACACACACCCAACACTCTCTCTTCTATGTTTTGCGTATTTTTATCATGCCAAGTCCCCTGCCAGATAATACTCACAACTCTTTATCTTCTTTGGCGATTATTTTGAGTCTGTTCATCATTAGTGGTCGTTATCCTGAGATTGGTTTTGGCTTCTCTGACAATGCGACCCTTCGACTTCTCTGGTGGTTATCTTGAGTCTCTTTGGCTTCTCTGACAGTTATAGTTGATCCTCTCTCTTACAGTTGAGCTTATTCTCTCTGTTATAGTTACAGTTGATCTTCTCTGACAGTTATAGGAGGTCCTCGCGAAGAAGCTCCTGGCGAACTTCACCCGCACAAACTAGCATCGGGTGCAAGATTCCCCCCACGTGACCACTGGCTGTGATCGCACACCTATCAAAAAGGCTCTTCCCGACTTCGCACATCGGGTGTTCTGCTAGAGGCTTTTTGACTTTTCAATGTGTAAAATATAGCGTCGACGGGCATAAGGTTCCTCTCCACATGACCACTGGCTGTGACCACTTGCCAACCAAAAAGGTTCTTTAAAACTTCGTGCTTAAGATATTCTACTGTGAGTCACCTCGATTCTCCCAACTCCAGATCTCCGAGGTAGAGCCTAGCGACGCTAGCTCCTTCCCTATCCTTCGCTAATGTGACCTCTAGCTGTGACCACACGCTAATAAAAAAGGCGCTTCGCGACTTCGTGTTTCACGATCTCGCGAGTTAGCTCTCCTCCAATCTTCGAAGTCCGAACTCCTGAATTCCGAACTAGATCAACGATCCACAACCCTCTGTGATCGGATGGTCCAAAATTACTTCGCGACTTCGTGCTTTGCAATGTTTTCGGGTTGCTCGACACAGTTCTTCCAATTCACAATTCTGCGAATCTTCTTATCTGCTACCATGTGTCCTTCCCAGCACCAACGGTTAGGATTGCCTCGCGATTTCAGACTTCACAAGTTTTCGCTTCTCTTGTGCACTCTAAAAGAATTAAAGCCCATGCACTTACCACTGGATCGAACAACGATTGGTCCATGCTCTCAAATCTAACGCCTGAGCTCTGTTCTCCTCCTTTGCGCGCTCATTCCTCCTGTCTAGACTCTGATCCAATGGTCTAGATTCTTGACACTGCTCGATCCGATGGCCATTGTCGCTCCTCCTCCTGAGCTTACAATTTCTTCTGACTTAGAAGATTTTCTAAGTATTCAAAGGTTTCGGCCTCCAAACCTTCTCCTGTGAGAGCGATTGAAAGGTCTCGTATTCGCTTTTCCTCCTAAGCTTTGTCTTCATAGAAGAGGACTTCTTCTGGTGCTATCATTGTTGCTTTCCTGTTTGCCATCGTTGTTGTTGTTCTTGCCATCAATGACAAGCACACTCTTCCTTTAAACATGCTAGCAATTTTTTATTAGTATAATAGTTAACAAGGTGGCACATGGACACTTGGAAGTGGGAATGGATACAATCTCTTCGATGCAGTTTTTCGCTGCACAACCCAAGTTGGCAATCGATTGCATGCCTTATTTTCTATGTACATTGGTATAGCTGGTTAGATTGTATCATGAAAGATAAATTTACAATGTCAAGAATGCCAATCTATTATGTTTTTATCGCTCGACCACTGCAACCAATAAGATGATTGTTATTTTGTTTTGTTTCAACACAGGTGTACCCACAATCATATACTACTATTCTTTTAACTTTTGAAAAAGCAAGGATGTGGAACCAGAGGTTAGAAACATGGGCACTCCAATACTCGGGTCAACTAACATACGTGAAAGTGAAGTCTCATATGTGATCGCTAACTTTTTCTCTGAATTGCAATTCTCCTATGTCCATCCCTTCCAACTTCTCGACGGCTACATCTATGTTGGACGATAAATTTCCCTCAAGCATACCATATTGTGAAAACATAAGCGTTGAAGCCAACGTGATAGAATCTTGCAATGAATGTTTCACCAGGATATGGTATGAGATACAATCCCTGACCCCATGGAATTTGCTCCAGGGAGAGAGCTCCCAACTGGTGGAGGTGCTTGGGTGACGACGACCACTAGATATGATTCCAAAACGAATATGTCGTGTGGGAGGTAGAGAGTGGGACTAGTATTTTCCTAAAAAGTTGCTAGGAGTTTTTCATGCAAAACAATGGTGGTTCCGTGTTGCTAAGTGTTAATATATCCTTATTT
The DNA here is from genome assembly GCA_032191745.1 of Picea mariana. NCBI lineage: Eukaryota > Viridiplantae > Streptophyta > Pinopsida > Pinales > Pinaceae > Picea > Picea mariana. The sequence continues at coordinate 100,279 of JASDQU010308306.1, forward strand.
TATGATTTTTAATTTCTTTAATGCAATTTTTGTTTATTATTTTTTTAATTCATTAAAGTACATAATGCAAATTGTTTTGGTTAAATTTATATACGACTCGATAATCTTGAGAAAGACGGTGTGCCGGAAGAAAAGGACAACCCAACAATAGCTAATTCAGTCTCTCACTCACTCACCCTCTGCACAATTCCATATAACCCAGCTCGTCAATGCTGACCAGACTTATAAATGGGCATGCATGCATGCATCATGAATTTGCTCCACCAATTTGGAATGTCTGTCATTAAAAACTGTGTAAATTATATATATAGTTTATCCTTAAACTAACATAGTGTTCGACATAATAATATACAGTTTGCAAAGGAACATATACTCTTTGATCACATGGAAGCCTATAGAGATCCACTTCAACACTTCATCGTAAAGTGGTCTTGCAAGTTTAATAGTTGGGCACCATCTAGTGTGGCGTGGTATGGTTTGCATTTTTCACAACCCCATATGAAGTTTGTCCATCACCGTTTTGAATGCCTTAACCAAAAATACTTGTGTATAGAAACACATAACAGATAATAAAACATGCTTGTGAACTGAGACAAAATCATGTTGTTCTTTCCATGTGTTCATTTATTCAGTACAGATTCCATGGAAATGTAAAGAATGGAACAAATATTTGAGAGTAATAATAATTTTTTATCATAACACACGACTCTATAATAGGAATGAGTAACATGTGTTTGAATATAATTTATATGATTAAACTACAGTGCAGTCACTTTGTCTTATATTGTTACTTGATTATCGTGTGTTTTCGTTCTTTCAACATCAAAAATACTGTTCTTTACAATTAATATGTTGTTTGTAGCGTCATTTATTGATACATAATCCAGTTGCTGGCCAAATAAACTCTTTACCAATCAGAACATTTAAGTTATGCAAAGTAAAATATTTCTTATTAAAGCTAAGCAATTTTAAATTTGTGTTGGATAAACATTGAAGCCATGCAACCATGCAAAATAAACTATAATTAATTTATTTTATTTTAAAATGAAATTTATTATAAATATAAATAAATAATAATTAATTATTTTTATTTTAAAATTAAGTTTATTGTAAATATTTTAAAAAGAACTTTTGCCAACTGCAAAATAGTTATTTTTGAGGCTATCTAGAGTCTTAAGAGTTTACATGCGCAAAGTAAAACTTAAACCAATGTCGACTTGTTCCATTAGGCATTACTTACCTAATTTGTTTAATGTTCATATTCTACGTAATGTTAGGATCTGCGTAATGTTCATATTCTACCCATATGGATCCAATTACCAAAATAAAATACAAAGGACAACCTCATGAAAATGAAATACAAAGGACAACGTCATGCTTTCAATAGAGGAAAATATAATTGAACATTTGCATATAGTTGTGCACCCACTCAATAACACATTTAATAATTTAGTAGTGAATTTAAAATAGAAAATACATGTAATACTTCAATTGTGGAGTCATTCAATAGCACGTTAATAATTTAGTATTGAATTTAAAATAGAAAATGCATACTTCATTTATTGGAGTTAATAGAAGTATTGAATTTAAAATTTAAAATACATCCTTCATTTATTGGAGTTAGTTGATAAATCCTTTGCCCTCACCCTGTAGAGCACATCAATTTGTGTCTCGATTTAGATGGATATGCGTTAATGTCCATATTCAATGCAATGTACTTTCAATCCACCCACGCATAAATATGAGTGTTAGATGAATCCTTCATCCTCCCTTGTAGAGCACCTCAATTTGTGCGAACTCTACATATGAAACCTATTGTAGGATATTTTCACCCTACATGAGATAACTCCCTTAGGCTCTTCCTAGACCTAAGACATAATAGAGATGTAAACTAAGGATTTTCCTAGATATAAATTATACAATATGGGAATCTACAAGTTGATGGAATAAAAGGTTTACCCAGTAATCAGACGGTTGTCCCTGCACTCTCCTTAGCTGCTAGCTCTCTCAAAGATCCCCTTCACTCTTGGCAATATGGATCTGCACATATAGAAACACAAATAAACCTTTCACAAGATCAAGTGAATCATGTATAAATAGATAATAGATCTAATGACATAACGTAAGAATATAAATTCCTTACAAAGATTATAACAATCACATACAATCAAATAACGAGGAAAATCTTGTACATCTTCTATTAATGAAACAAATGTCTTACAACTTACAATTAAGGAAGTTGATGCAGTCCTTTCCCAAGTTCCTTGCCCAAGCTGTAATATCCCTAGGACGAACCCAATTGTAAATGTAAATGCAAATGTTCTTAAGCTGATGAGCTGATTGATATCATTTTTGTATGCACATTTCATGGCATAGTGCGCGCATGTACTGCGCAGTGAAATGATGAAGTGTGCACATTCCATGATACTGCGCGCAACATCTTAAGTGCGCGCGATTGTGAGGCCAATGAGCCTTTTTGTATATGGTATGTTTTATAGGCTGGTGAGCCATTTATTATAAGCTAGTATGCTTATGTTTTGATTAGGCCAGAGAGCCTCGATGTTAAAGGCTAGTGCGCCTACTTTTGTATATATATCTCATAATTAATATAAAATACATCGCTCCACGCAGACCAACCACGATAAAAGAGATGGGGGACTAAACTCCACTAGTTAGGGAAAGGGAGGGGCTAAGTTAAGTAAAGGGGATAAGCTAGGGAGATTAAGACAAAAAGGAATATTATATTAATATTTCTTAAATATAAAGTATGGATAATTATTTTATCCTAAGTTCTAAAGTTGGGAACAAGTGGGCCAAAGTAGCTCCCAACATGACAAGTGTCAAGTTGGGGACATGCATACATATTGTTGGGACTTAGTTCATTTCCTATGATCTTTTACAGGATTCTTTCCATCATTCAACTATCCAGTCAATCATCCATGAGTATTCACACACCATTGAGTTATCTTTTGTATTTTCATGACTATACCTGAACCCGTATCCATAGCCATTTTTGTGTCGGTGTATCTGGTTAGCTTGGGAGATGGACTGAAGAAGCGGGTTGTCAGGCCCGTGAGCAATTCTCTGGGTGAGAGAATTTATGGGGATTGATTCATGAAGGTGCTGAACTACAACTACAGTGCTTTGAGACTTCCTTTCCGGCCTGTTGCTGAAGCCTGGAAAGGAAACAGGGTAGTTGAAGGACTGCTGAGCAGAGAAGGGGCACAATTCCTGGGTGGGACATGCATGTGGGGAATGAGGGACTATGGGTTGTTAGTTTGAGTTGGCACCTGAGACAGAGTCCTTCCTATTGTCTATGAGCCTTTAGCCTGGTTAGGAATCCCTTTACCCAGGTGGAGTTTAGTCCCAGCTCGGGGGTGACTCACTGTTGAGATTGATGAATAGTGTGGTCTAAGGTTGGGAGGTTCATGGAAGGTCTGGACGTAGTTGGTGACATTCTTACCAAGATAAGTGTCAATATGGGTGATAAATTTTCATGATGCATTGTTATTTACATGCTTATATTTATGGGTTTATCTTATGTGTGTTTATAACTGTCTATAAATTTATGGGTATTTCGTGTATATGTTGCATGTATATGTTTACTCTCATTTTAGTATGAATCTATGCATTTACATAACGTATTTGTCTGTCTACGTTTTTTTTGTATATGCTTCCGCAAGAGTTCTGTGTGCATATGTATTTTAATTGCATGTAGTTCGAAAAATTTATGTGCCATAGCTCAGTTAGATGTTGGGTATGTTACAGTATGTTCCGCAGAGAGAACGTAAGAGTTCTCTGGCATAGTGTGGCCCGACATGGATGGTCGGGGATGTTACAATTTGGTATCAGAGCTTCAGTTTTAAACGCTGGACCTGGATGGGCCGAACAAGTTGAGTTGAAGCGAAATGTCACAGAGGATTTATTTCGAAGAGGCCAAATTTTAGTTTGTAGAGTGTCCATGGTAAAAACGTAACAACAATTGGGTGGAATTGGGGAAAACCCCAATTTCTATTTTTAAATTCACGAGAAAATGGGGAAATTCAGCCAAGTGGTGAGATACTATTGTTTTAATATTTGTTCTAGCAAATTCGGACCTGGAATTGGTCGAATTTGAAGTTACAGAGAAGCCATAACAGTTGGAGCGAGTTTTATAATTAAAATTCTCAATTCACAAATTGATTTTTGGATAAATTCATTCCAGAAATGTCAACCCACAACGATTTGTTGTTACAGAGGTTGAACTGGTGTTTTCGGGTGAAATTGAACGAATTTCGTGGTTGCAGAATGTCTATGGTAAATTGGGGAAAAAGTTAGGAAAAAGCCTCAATTTCTGCAGCGAAATTCACGAGGATTTGATGCGCATAAAGGTGAATGTGCACAGGTGGGCGCACTAAAAATGCATGATGCGCAGTGAAAAGCTTGTGATAGGTAAAATTCGRCACTGCGCAACAAGATATTGGCATGCTGGTGGGCGCGCTAAATTTCGGTGCCGCGCGGAAAAATGTTAGTGTGTAGGTGTGTGCGCTAAATTTTGGTACCGCGTAGAAAAATAGTGGTTTTCTGGTGCGCACACTAAATTTTGGCACCGCRCAGCAAAATGTTGGTGTGAGGGTGCGCGCGCTAAATTTGGAATTGCGCAATGTGCATTCACATAAGAAGTGTGCGCGGTGTGGACATTCATAATAATGGCATGCGTGGTGTGCRCAGTATTGGCAMAACGCAGTGGAGTTTGGTAGTTGCGCGCACAATGTGGGTATATGTTGTCGCCTGACAACTTAGTTAGTCGTGCGCACAAAGTTTTAGTGCGTGGTGGAGACGTACTAAACTCTGGCATGGTGTAGCGCATCGACTGAAATGCATGTGGAATATCAACGCGTGGTACAAAAACYGTGTGCTGTGGATATCAACACGCGGTTCAAAAAAAACTGTGCGCGGTGGGTATTGGCGCACGACACAAAAAGTACTGCTCGCAAGTTATTAACGCGATAGARAAGTGATACACAGTGGTTTTAAAGTGCRCGAAGCATGATTTACCTTGTGTTGTTGTTGCACATGGTAAATATGGGTGTACAGGTTGAAATTTGTGCGCGGGAAGTCGTTTGGAGGGCGAACAATAGCAGAAAATCAACAAATTTTCTACGACATTTTATATCATTTGAACGTCATCTTTTTGCAGCGCGTTTTTGAGGGCCTTAAGAGAATTTTTAGCAACTCAAAAACCACGAGATAGAGCTCGGATAGATCTTTCTAATGGTGTAAATTGTTCGTCAAACATAACTTTTTTGAGAAAGTTACAACCCAAACAGTGGAGAGTAAATTTTATGACCCAACTAACTTCAAAGGGTCATAACTTTCTACTCCAGAATCAGATTGAGGCGCAGGAGCAGTGAATGGAAAGATATTGATCCATATAAGACATTCCAAGAGCTAAATTAAATTTATGGGCATGTTAAAAGTGTTTAATATGGAAAATAAGGCACCTGTAGCATTCCAGACCAAAAACACAAATTGTCTTGGAACTTCAACAGGCTGTAACTAGTAGCCCAAAACCCGGAATAAGGTGAAACTTGGATATAATGTCCATAAAATGTTTATGAAGAAACCCAATTGAGATCATACGAAAATTTTAATGGAGTAGGTGCGAAAATGCATAATTACAGTGCAGAATTGTGCCAAGTGGAAGTGTGAACATAAAAGTTAATGGGAAAATTTCAAATGACCATAACTTTATGCTTCAGATTCAGAATTGAGCATGTGAGCAGACATTGGAAAGGTATTGAAAAATGGAATCTAAATATCTACCCAAAAAATTGATTTGGGCATTCAATTTTTCAGTAAATCATAAGAAAGGATTCTGATATATTATTGAATCAAAATGGTTCATATTTTCATGAAATTGTTGAAACAGTTAGCCTGAATAAGTTTTGTTGGCTGCATATTTTGCAGAGTTAACAACAAATAGATCAGATCAATATGAGATTAGAATCCAGAGGAATGGAAGAGGCACATGGGACTTAAAGTCAACAAGATGAGAGTAGAGGGATGGATGTCCATTTGGGCATTGAAGGAACAAACTCCAATGGACATGGAGAAGGAAGAGATGAAAACATGAATATGGAAGAGACCATTAAAAATTTGTAGAAGGATGTCCAAAGCCATAAAGATGATAATGAAAGGCTTATGAAAGCCAAGGAGCAGCAGGATGACTTCAACATGAAGTTATTGGAGAGCTTGAACATAATAGAAAAGAAATTGGATAAGGAGAGTGGCTCAAGCAAGTCAGGAAATCATAGGTCTCATGACGAGAAAATAAAAACAAGAAGTGTTAGCAGGGATCACCACCACTCCCTGAGGAATTCCAATAAGAGATCACAAAACAACTCAATTCCATCCCCTGTCAGAAAGAATGAGAGGTATGGGGTGGATGAACTGCGAGGAGAAATGAACAAAATCAAACCTCCTACATTTGATGGTGAGCACAAAAAGGATGAAGATGCAAAAACATGGTTGTTGGGCATGAGAAAGTATTTTCAATTGCATAATTATTCTTCTCATTCAGAAGGTAGAATTCCCATCTATCAACTCAAGGGAAAGACATCCATGTGGTGGGATCAACTTGTGCAGGTGCAACACATTAAAGAGAAAAGTGTCACTTGGAGGGAATTCAAGAAGTATTTCGAGAAGAAATACTTGACTAAAAGATACTATGACAAGAAAATGAAAGATTTCTTCGAACTCAAGCTAGGGAGTATGACCATTGATGAATATGAGAGAAGGTTTCTAGAACCTCTGAAGTATGTCTCTTTCATCAAGGGTGAGACAGTTAAGATTCAAAGGTATTTGAGTGGATTGCCATCATTCATCAGTGAAAAAATATAGTATGATGGTCCCAAGATGTTGGAAGAGACCATAAGGCGAGCTAAATGCCTATATGATCAGCAGAAAGCAAGGCCAACTTTCCAAAAAGCTCGGGAAGACAAAAAGAAATTCAAGATGGATCAGAGGAAGAAGGGATCTAAGCCACCATTCTTCATAAATAATCCATAGGGACATCAAGCTCCTAGAGAGCACAGAGTGATTGAAACAGGGGGTCAAAGGCCAAGGCAACCACCTATTCAATGTTGGGGTTGTAAAGGAGATGACATGTACAAAGATTGTCCTCACAGAGGTGAAAAAGGGAGAACTATTCACAATGTACAACAAGATGAAACAATGGAGGACATGGGAAGAAATGTACTGAGGATCTATGTGGACAACAAGCAAGCAGAATATCCATCACATATGATTGAGGTGGAAGGTCTGATCAACAACCAAATCATTGTTATTTTAATTGATTCAAGAGCTAGTCATAGTTATATAGATCCTAAGATAGTGGAAAGTTTGCATTTGCCAAGAAGTGAGCATGGAAAATATTGGTTGGTGCAGCTGGGTACCGGAGCCAAAAGAAAAGTCAATGAGATGGTTGAGTCATGTCTCATGGACATGAATGGACTAAACACCAAGGCAGATTTGAACATCTTACCTTTAGGTTCCTATAACTGTCTAATTGGGATGGATTGGTTGGACCAACATCATGCTCTCATAGTCTGTCATAACAAAGCATTTACTTGCTTGGATGAGGAAGGGAAACTAAGGAGAGTGTAGGGAATTCCTAGGGCAGTAACCATCAAAGAAGTTTCAACATTGTAGCTGAAGAAATGTTATAGGAAAGGGTGTCAAATATTTGCAACACATATGGAAGAGACACCTAGAGATAAGGTGCCAAATTTGGAAGATCATGCAGTATTGGAAGAATTTGAAGATGTGTTCAAGGAGGTACCAGGACTACCCCAAAGAGAGATATTGAGTTCTCTATAAATTTAATGCCTGAATCAGCTCCAGTGTCAAAGACTCCTTACAGAATGAGTACACCAAAGATGAAGGAGTTGCAAATGCAACTTGAAGAGCTTCTGAAGAAGGGGTATATATGCCCAAGTGTGTCACCTTGGGGGTGCCCTAGTCTTGTTCGTGAAGAAGAAAGATGGAACCTTAAGATTGTGCATTGATTTCAGACAATTGAATAATGTGACTGTTAAGAACAAGTATCCTTTGCCAAGGATTGATGATCTTTTTGATCAATTGAAGGATGCAAAGATCTTTTCAAAGATAGATCTCAGGTCAGGATACCATCAGGTAAGGATTAAAGAGGAAGATATCAGCAAGACCTCCTTCAGGACAAGGTATGGTCATCATGAGTTCACAGTGGTTCCATTTGGGATGTCAAATGCACCAGCTCTTTTCATGTGCTTAATGAATGGTGTTTTCTGAGAATATTTAGACAGGTTTGTCATTGTCTTTTTGGATGACATTCTTGTATATTCCAAGTTAGAAGAAGAGCATGAGCATCATTCGAGGATGGTGTTGCAAGTATTAAGGGAGCATCATCTGTATGCCAAGTTGAGCAAGTGCTCATTTTATCAAAAGAAAATTCATTATTTGGGGCACATCATTTCAAAGGATGGGATAACAGTGGATCTTGAGAAGATAGAAGCCATTAGAGAATTGTAATGTTCCTAACTTGGCTAGTCTAGGAAACGTTGTTAATGTGTGTGTAGGATCAAAGGTTTACAACATATAAATGATCATACAAATAATAAACACGACAAAGGACTGCAAAGTTTGTATTATGATATTTCTGTGGATTACAAAATGGTCGAATGCGGCTAATTAACTGACAATACTCGAATAGATCAACATACAAAGGATCTTAGCCAGAATATAAATAAGCAACTATGGCTGAATAAAATAACAACACTCGGCTAGATCAAATACAAAAGGATCTTAGCCGAAATACAAATAAGCAACTAAAAGATAATACCCAGAATATGGGAGCACTACAGAATCAATGAAGAATGATGGAAGACCTGGATGATCTTCCCGGTGACTAGGGTGTGTCTTTCAACACCGAAATCAGCCAACTAGTGTCTTCCTCCTGGAATACACTGAACTATCTCTCTTGAGATGCGCCTCTTCTCCTCAATGACAAGTCATAATCTGCATAATGATGAATTAGGTCACTGAACCTTCTTTTATAGCTTTCCAAAACCCTAAATCATGCTGAAACCCTAATTCGATGTTGATTTACAAAACCCTAAATCATGCTGAAACCCTAATTCGTTGTTGACTTCCAAAACCCTAAATCACTGCTGAAACCCTAATTCACTGTTGACTTCTATTTTTAGCTCATAATGACTTAAAAGCGCTTTTAACCCTTTTTAGCTCAATGTCACTTTTAGAATATAACACCTGTGATTGGAGNTTTAGCTCATAATGACTTAAAAGCGCTTTTAACCCTTTTTAGCTCAATGTCACTTTTAGAATATAACACCTGTGACTGGAGTGACCTCTAGTAACCCTGTTTACCCCTCTTTGGCCCTGACTATAGTCTAACGGGGCAGTTTAGACCATTAAGCCTCCTCTTTTGGAGCTCCTATTTGAAAAGGAACATTACAGTCCTCCCTTCCCAAAATTGCTTGTCCTCAAGCAATACCAGTCCAAGGTGTTGCAACACCTGCTCACTCTCCCAAGTAGCGTCCTCTACTGGAAGCCCTCTCCATTTGATCAAACACTCTCTGATGACCCTGCTTCTTAGTTTTCGCTCTCGGAACTCCAAAACCTCCTCCGAAACTAACTCCAACTGTCCCTCCTCGACCAACGGGGGAAGCTCCTCTGATGTGTTAATGAATTTTCCCACTGCCTTTTTGAGGCAAGACACGTGGAACACGTTATGAATCTTGCTCCCCTCTGGAAGCTCTAGCTCATAAGCAACCTCGCCTACTCAACGCATGATCCTATAAGGACCATAAAATCTGGGCTTGAGATTCTAGGCCCCACTTTTCTTTAGAGATGACTGTTTGTAGGGTTGGAGTCTCAAGAAAACCTAATCTCCAACCTCAAAGTTGCGTTCTATCCTGTGCCTGTCTGCACTTATCTTCTGTCAGTTTTGCGCCGTCCGCATGTTCTCTTTCAACAACTTGAGAATCTCTTGACTCTCTATGATCGAATCCTTGGCCTTGGGAGCTCTGTTCTCCTCGAAGACCAAGTCTACCAAAGTGGTAACATCATATCCGTACAATGCTCGGAAGGGTGTCATACCAATGGACATGTGGAAGGTGGTGTTGTAGCAATGTTCTCCTAAATGTAACCACTTTACCCACGTTCTCTATTGTCCTCCTACATAGTTCCTCAAATACCCTTCAACCCACTTGTTGACAATCTCAGTCTGCCCATCTGTCTAAGGGTGATAGCTGGTGTTAGGTGTCAACTCTGTCCCCACCAACCGAAACAATTCTCTCCAAAATGTCCCTATGAACCGATTGTCCCTATCACTGACGATTGTCTTCGGCAACCCATGAAGTCTGAAGACCACCCTGAAGAAAAGCTCGGCTACCTGAACTGCACTGTACTCTGTTGGTATGGCGTAGAAGTGAGAAAACTTGGTCAATCTATCGACCACTGCATAGATAGAGTCCTTACCCTGGACCTTGGGTAGACCGGTGATGAAGTCCATAGATATACTCTCCCATTTTTTCTCTAGAATGGGGAGTGGCTGAAGTAGCCCTGCTGGAAGAGCATGCTCTGACTTGTTCTGCTGGCAAGTCACACACTCATTGACGTGTCTCATAACATCTTGTTTGAGGCCCTTCCATGAGAACCGCTCTCTGATCTATTTGTAGGTTTTGAAAAACCCCTGATGGCTTGCTAGATGTGAATCATGAACTGCGGTGAGGATATTCTTCTTAATCCCTGAATCTGGCACCAAGTAGACTCTATCCTTGTAAAATATGACATCGTCAATGACCCTATACCGGTCATCCTGTATTTGCCCATCCATCACCTCACAAGCAAACTTGTTCTTGGAATATTCCACTAACAAGTGGGATTTCCAATCTGCTGAAATCTTCGTCAAAGAACATGCCGCATGTCTCCTCGATAGTGCATCGGCCACAGTGTTCTTCTTCCCCTTGACATACTCTATGTCAAATTCGAATGCCTATACCTTCGTCACCCATTTCTGTTGGCGCTCACTGAGGTCTTTCTGCTCAAGGAAATACTTCAAACTGTTGTGATCGGTCTTGACCACAAATTTGCTGCCCACCAAATATTGTCTGAACTTGGTCAAGGCATGCATGATTGCCAACATTTCCTTGTCATAAATGGAGTACAACCTCTCAGGTTGACTAAGCTTCTGGCTCTCAAATACAATGGGGTGTCCTCCCTTCATCAAAACTACACCGATCCCTTCGCTGGATGCGTCACACTCTAGTACAAATGGCAAGGTGAAGTCTGGTAGTGCCAACACTGGACAAGTGCCCTTGACTTCCTTCATGTGATCAAAGGCTTCCTGTGATTTCTTAGTCCATATGAAGGCCCCATGCTTGGTAAGATCTGTCAGCGGTGCTCCAAGCTGAGAAAAACCCCGGACGAACCGCATGTAATAGTTGCACATCCCGAAGAAGCTCCTTAATTCTGTCACGTTCTTGGGCGTCGACCAATCCAGAATGGCCCTGATCTTCTCTTGGTGCACCTATACCCCCTGTGCACTGATGATGTGGCCTAAGTAAAGCAGCTCTGTCATACCGAACTCGCACTTGGACTCTTTGGCATATAATGACTGTGCCTCCATGATGCTCAATACCTCATCCAGGTGCCTCATATGCTCTTACCATGACCGGCTATAGATCAAGATGTCGTCGAAGAAAACCAAGACTGATTTCCTTAACTGATCCTTGAATATATGTTTCATGCAAGACTGGAATGTAGCGGGTGCATTGGTTAGCCAAAATGGCATAACTAGGAACTCGAAGTGTCCAAAATGACATCGAAATGTCATCTTCTCTATGTCCTGCTCTCGGATGCTGATATGATGATATCCAGAGCGTAGATCAATTTTTTAGAAGAAAATTGCCCCATGCAACTCATCCATCAACTCGTCAATGCGTGGGATAGGGTACTGGTTCTTGATGGTTTTCTTGTTTAAGGATCAGTAATCAATGGACATCCTCATGGTGCCATCCTTCTTCATAACTAAGACAACTGAAGAAGAAAATGGGCTGTTGCTCAGTCTGATGTGTCCCATCGCCAACAATTCCTTGATTGCCTTCTCTATCTCATCCTTGAACCTCCTAGGATGAAGATAGGGGGGGGGGGTGATCATAGGTTTGGCCCCCTCCTCCAACTCAATGGTGTGCTCAAACCCCCTGTTAGGTGGTCTCCCTGGTGGAATTGCCTCAAAGTCCTGTTGATGTCGTCCCAAGAAATTCTTGATCTCTGTGTGGTATTGTTGTCGACCTTCTGAAACCTTCTGAGTAGTGATCAAGCATTCTATGACATATGATACCTCCCCATGTCTAAATATCCTCTCCATCCTCTTGGCTGAAACTGTCCTGGGTGCTCCTATTGACATGCCTCTTAGAACAACCTTCTTCCCATCCTGATCTCTGAATCCCATTTCCAAGGTTTGGTAGTTGGTAGTGATTTTTCCCAAGGCAATCATCCACTAAACTCCTAACACCACATCTGTGTTCGATAGGTCAACCATATAAAATGTGTCTCTCACTGTGTAGTTTCCTAACTTCATCTCTAAGTTTGGAACTATGTATAGACACTCCACTGTGTGGCCATCTGCTACCGCAACATCAAACCCCTCAAACTCCTCTGTCTGAAGTTCCCGTCTCGATACTAGTGAAGCGTCGATGAATTTGTGGGTGGCCCCACCATCTATTAGGGAGATTTCCTGTTGCCCCTGGATAATCCCTCTGATACGGAGGGTATCATACCTGGGAACACCAGAAAGGGTCACTATGACACCTCCCTTTGCTGGTTTCCTCCTGTTAGCCTGTTTTGGCGGTTGTGGGACTACTAGAGGATGGGATTCTGCCAGTGTCGGTGGTCTACGAGGAGGTTGCTCCTCTGCTGGTGCGGACTCCTCCTCTGAACTAGTGGATCCAATATCCTGCTCCTCCTCCTCACTGTCCATGCTGTCTGCTGCTACCTCAATATAATGAATCTCTCCCTTGCCCATGCACCTGTGGCCTGAGACCCAAGGATCTCTGCAACCGAAGCAAAGTTTTTTCCTCATAAGCTCTCGCCTAGTCTCATCATCTAACTTCTCCTTTCCCTTCCATTCTCTTTGGAATGGATTCCTATCTCAATCCCTCTAGGGCACAAATGGTTTGGAGAAAGTTTTCGTCTTTGGCACTGAATCTACCAGATCTCGAGTGCGAAGGATGGCATCCTGCAAAGTGGGAGGCCTGTATGCCTTCACCCATCCTTTCAAAGGTTCTGTGAGTCCTTCTATGAATACCATGATCAGCCCAGGCTCTGATATATCTGTCACTGCCATGTCTTCCTGCTGAAACTTTGTGATGAACGCCTATGTTGTGCCAATTTGTCTCAACTGGGCTAGATCCCTGAAGTGTATCTCGGTATCCTTCCTATCAAACCTTTCCATGAGCCTATCTGTAAACTCCCTATAGGAGGTGATGCGACTATGACCCAATGTCACCAGTCTATGATACCACCACTTGTGTGCCTCACCCTCCAAGTGTAAGGTCGTGAAACTGATGGCCTCTGTCTCAGTCATCTTGTTGAGCTTGTAATATGTGTCTAGCTTTTGTACCCAAGCTCTGGCGGTGTATTTGGATGATCTGTCGAAAGAAGGGATGGTGAGTTTCCCAACTTTTCAGATGAAATCGAGGTTATTCCCCTGCTGTTGTTGTGGTCCTCCCCTCTACGGCTTTCTGGGGCGGTTCCTGAGTCTGAGTCCACAGTACTTGACTAAGGTCATGTCCCGATGGAAGTCACGACGCAATGCTGCATACTCCCTCCTATACTTTGCAATGTCGTCGGCATGAGTGGGTGGCCTCTGTGCTATTGGTGGTGGTGTTGCTACCGGGGGTGCCCTATGGAAACTGTGAAACACGGGTCTAGGAATCCTACTCGCAGAGGTGTATGTGCGAGAGGGTGAATGGGGTCTACTGCCTGCTCCCGATTTCCCCTGTGATGCATGCGGGACTTGTGTATCTGGGGTGCCCACTCTAGCAAATCTATCAACCACCTGTGCCAAGGACTGAGACATGGTCCGTTGACTAGATAACATACTGTTGATAACCTGCATGAAAGCTGCCTCTGGATCTACGGGGGCCTTGCCACTACCCTATGATCGCTCATATCTGTCTCCTAGCATCCTCTCAGCCTCGCGCTTAGCCTCACGCTCTGCCCTTCTCTCTGCTTCTCTATGTGCTTCTTCCTCTTCCTCTAAGCTAGGAGGAAAAGGGGGAAAATCAGGCCTATGCCTTATTTCCCGATGCCTGTTTTAAGTGACATATTTGTCACCTACATGTTCACGACCCTCTGGTTCTTCTGCTACACTCATTGTCTTTAGTCATAGGCTGGTAGGACTAAAGCTCTGATACCACTGTAATGTTCCTGACTTGGCTAGTTTAGGGAACGTTGTTAATGTGTGTGTATGATCAAAGGTTTACAACATATAAATGATCATACAAATAATAAACGTGACAAAGGACTGTAAAGTTTGTATTATGATATCTCTGTGGATTACAAAATGACCGAATGCGGTTGAATAATTGACAATACTCGACTATATCAACATTCAAAGGATCTTAGCCAGAATACAAATAAGCAACTAAAAGATAATACCCGGAATATGGGAGCACTACGGAATCAATGAAGAATGATGGAAGACCTGGATGATCTTCTCGGTGACTAGGGTGTGTCTTTCAACACCGAAATCAACCAACTGGTGTCTTCCTCCTAGAATACACTGAACTATCTCTCCTGATATGCACCTCTTCTCCTCAATGACAAGTCATAATCTGCATAATGATGAATTAGGTCGCTGACCCTTCTTTTATAGCTTTCCAAAACCCTAAATCATGCTGAAACCCTAATTCGATGTTGATTTCCAAAACCCTAAATCATGCTGAAACCCTAATTCACTGTTGACTTCCAAAACCCTAAATCACTGCTGAAACCCTAATTCACTGTTGACTTCTATTTTTAGCTCATAATGACTTAAAAGCGTTTTTAACCCTTTTTAGCTCATTGCCACTTTCCGAATATAACACCTGTGACTGGAGTGACCTCTAGTAACCCTGTTTACCCCTCTTTGGCTCTGGCTATAGTCTAACGAGGCAGTTTAGACCATTAAGCCTCCTCTTCTGGAGCTCCTATTTGGCAAGGGACATTACAAGAATGGTCAGTGCCAAATAATGCGACAGAGGTCAAATCATTCATGGGCCTTGTAGGCTACTACAAGAGATTTATTGAAGGATTCTCAAAGATTGCACACCCAATCACTTCCTTGCAAAAAAAAGGGTGTGAAGTTTCAGTGGACATCAGATTGTGAAAAGAGTTTCCAACACTTGAAACAATTATTGACAAGTGCTCCAATACTAAGGATTGCAGACTCAAATGAAGATTTCATTATATGCATAGATGCATGTAAAGATGTACTTGGTGGAGTCCTTAGTCAAAATGGGTTTGTTATATGTTATGAATCAAGGAAGTTGAAGGAGCATGAAAGAAACTATGCCACTCATGATTTGGAGTTGGCAGCCATAGTGCATGCCTTGAGGAAATGGAGACACTACCTCATGGGGAAAAGGTTTGAGCTGAGGAAAAACCACAATGGTCTGAAATATTGATTTGATCAACCAATTCTAAATGCTAGGCAAAGCAGACGGTTAGAATTATGAGCGAATATGACTTTGATATAAAACATATCAAGGGGAAATAGAACAAAGTGGCTGATGCACTCAACAGAAGAGTGCATGAAATGCATGCTACAACCATTATCATGTACCAATCAGATTTAAAACCCAGAATGATAGAGGCTGCCAAATCAGATTTGCAATACAAGGATTTAGTGGAAAAATTACAACAAGATAATTTGCAGTAGAAAATTGAAGAATACAAGCTAGATAATGATGAAATTCTCATGTATAGGAGCATAATTTATGTACCAAATTCCTAGGAGTTGAAAAATCTAATATTGAGAGAAATGCATAATGTGCCTTATGCTGGGCACCCAGGATATCAGAAAACTATTGCAGCCGTCAAAAGTTAATATTATTGGCCAGGCATGAAGAAAAAGGTTGCAGATTTTATTGCCAGATGTTTGGAATGTCAAAAGGTAAAAGTTGAGCATAGACACCCAACTGGTTTGTTACAACCATTACCCATTCCTGAGTGGAAATGGGAAGTTGTGACCATGGATTTCATCACTAAACTGCCTAAAACAAAAAAACAACATGATTCTATCATGGTGGTGGTGGATAGGCTTACTAAAGCTGCCCATTTTATTCCAATTAAACTCACTCACAAGGCAACGAACATTGCTGATGTTTATATGAGGGAAATTGCTCGATTACATGGCATACCAAAGACAATTGTGTCTAACAAAGATCCAAAATTTACTTCAAATTTTGGAAAGGATTATTTAATGGGTTTGGAACAAATTTGAATTTTAGTACAACTTATCATCCAGAATCAGATGGAGAAACAGAGAGGGTGAATCAAGTGATTGAGGATATGTTAAGAATGTATGTGATGGATAAACCATCAAAATGGGAAGACTACCTACACTTGTTTGAGTTTGCTTATAACAATGGGTACAAGCATCTCTAAATATGAGCCCATTTGAGGCACTTTATGGCAGAAAGTGCAACACACCAGTAAGTTGGGATAACCCAGCAGACAGAGCAGTGGTTGGGCAAGATTTGCTCAGGGAAATGGAGGAGAAAATGATAAAAATAAAACAAAATTTAAAGGTTGTCCAAGACAAGCAGAAAAGCTATGCTAATAAGGGCATAACTCATAGGGAATTTAAAGTGGGTGATCATGTATTTTTGAAAGTGAAAGCCAACAAAAGTTCCCTGAAGTTGGGAAATTGTTCAAAGTTGGTAGCTCACTATTGTGGACCATCTGAAATCCTAGAGAGGATTGGTCCAGTAGCTTATATGATTGCATTGCCTGCATCTATGTCTATTCATAATGTATTCCATGTATCTTTGCTCAAGAAATATATACTTGATGCGAATCATGTTATTGATTGGAATGTGATTCAGGTGGAACAAGAAGGCACTTTCCAAGTGCATCCAGTATGCATTATGGACTGAAAAATCAAATAGCTCTGGAATCGAGCCATAGGGCTTGTAAAGGTCCATTGGACCTGGTACGGTCCCGAGGACGCCACTTGGGAGCATGAGGATGCAATGCGGGCAGAATACCCGCATATTTTTTAGGATGTCTGATTTTTTTTTGTATATGTGTACATGATGCACCAATGACAGTGCATAAATAAGGGGAGGGGATTGTAATATCCGTAGGCTGAACCCAATTGTAAATGTAAATGCAAATGTACTTAAGCTGGTGAGCTGATTGATATCATTTTTGTATGCATATTTCATGGCATAGTGCGTGCATGTACTACATAGTGAAATGATGAAGTGTGCACATTCCAGGATA
>JASDQU010308306.1:118681-137251 GCA_032191745.1 Picea mariana
TTCCATCATTCAACTATCCAGTCAATCATCCATGAGTATTCACACACCATTGAGTTATATTTCCTATTTTTCATGACTGTACCTGAACCTGTATCCATAGCCATTTTTGTGTCGGTGTATCTAGTTAGCTTGGGAGCTGGACTGAAGAAGTGGGTTTTCAGGCCCGTGAGAAATTCTCTGGTTGAGAGAATTGTTGGGGATTGATTCCTGAAGGTGCTGAACTACAACTACAGTGCTCTGAGACTTCCTGTCCGTCTTGTTGCTAAAGCTCAGAAAGGAAGTGGGGCAGTCGAAGGACTGTTGAGCAGAGAAGGGGCACACTTCTTGGGTGGGACAAGCATGTGGGGAATGAGGGACGATGGGTTGTTAGTTTGAGTTGGCACCTGAGACAAAGTCCTTCCTATTGTCTATGAGCCTTTAACCTGGTTAGGAATCCCTTTACCCAGGTGGAGTTTAGTCCCAACTCGGGTGTGACTCACTGTTGAGAGTGATGAACAATGTGGTCTAAGGATGGGAGGTTCGTGGAAGGTTTGCATGCAGTTGGTAACATTCTTACCAGGATAAGTGCCAATCTAGGTGATAAATTTACATGCTGCATTGTTATTTACGTGCTTATATTTATGGGTTTATCTTATGTGTGTTTATAATTGTTTGTAAATTTATGGGTAGTTTTTGTATATGTTGCATGTATATGTTTACTGTCATTTTAGTATGAATCCGTGCATTTACATAACGTATTTGTCTGTCTACATTTTTTTTTTATATATGCTTCCACAAGAGTTCTGCGTGCATATGTATTTTAATTGCATGCAGTTCAAAAAATTTATGTGGCATAGCTCAATTAGATGTCGGGTATGTTACAGTATGTTCCGTAGAGAGAACATAAGAGTTCTCTGGCGTAGTGTGGCCCGGCATGGATGGTCGGGGACGTTACACAAGATTTGTAATCAAATTGCTAGAATGAGTTTTCTTTTTTCTTTCTCCTCCCTTTTCCCATGAGAGACTCCCATTATTTATAGGATAGTAGAGATAAGATCAAAGGGTAGTTTGGATAATATCTCCATGCCCAAGATGAAAATATTCTCAAGATCGAACCATGAAGAATCCAGGGTTCAATCTCATCTCAGGAAACCAATCCTAAAAAAGGAGTAACTGGCCTAGTCACGCTTTGCATTCTTGCAGGGAGTAAACAGTCGCCCTTTGCAAGAGGACAAGGAGCGACCACAAATTTTTGGTCGTGGGATGTAAAGGGGCAACCAACGACCAAGAAAAAAGGTATTGCAAGCTTAAGGGAAAAGTGGTATGATTTAGTGTTTTAGACTACTAACCCCTAAATGATGCCCATCAAGTGATCATGTGGCAAATAACTGTATAACATATGCCCTCTAAAGTGTGAGGTCAAAAGAGGTGTCTAATGGCCGAAATACTTTATGAAAAAAATCGCAGACTCAAGGAAAAGGAAATTGGAAAGAAACCATCATCAATCCTGCATAATAAGAACATCCCCGAGGCAAGCATACCCATGCTCGGTAATAGAAACTAAGCATAGTCGCCAAAAATACACTACAGATCCATGCTAGATCATGGCCACAAAATAATACACCATGGATCCATGTCACAAGTGAAATCATAGCCATGACTAAGTACAAATGTGGATCTATTTCATAGTATACAAATAAGTGAGAGCACTCAATGCCTGAGCGATATCAGAAGTACTCATGAATAACTCCATCGCAGTTTGGGAGGGAATGCCACCAAGAAATGAATGGTCCCAAACCAAGGTCTTTGTCCCAAATCCGAAATGGTATGAATCTACAACATGCAAATAAGTGAGTTGAGGTTAAGCATGGTAGAAACCGTTTGATTACCGGTCATTGATGTATACCGTTAACAAACACGAGGAAACCTATCGATGTTGATGATGGACCCCAATATACCTAGTACAATCTAGTGGGTGTGAATAAATGAGTTGAAGTCGAACGTGCGTATATTCATTCAACAAGAGACAATGATATAAACCCACTGCTGAAATGCAAGGGAGCCTACCACTGATGTCTGCAAATCCTAGGGTACTAATTGGTTTCTAGATTTCAAACCTTGATAATGATTTGAAGTTGACAGTATGAAATCCATCGAAAGAGGGCTTTGATGTATCCCCCATCAATCAACACAAAACATATAAAGGTAGATGTTGTGAAGAATGTAATGGTAGAGAACAACTGATGCAGGGATGGCCGGGTTGAATAGGGTATACGACTAAAAAATGGCCGACACATACTAGCTTCTCTAAGCATGACAAATAACTTGACTTGGCAACATTGAATCAATAAGGACCAAAACACTTTCCATGGATGACTAGAAGAATAACCAATCGACGGAGTCTGATAACTCATGGAGATGGTAATGATTTAGAGACAATGGATAACCCAATTGTTGTGCATAGACGCAAAACAGGTGCATTGTTCAAGGGCGACTCAATCAACAATTGTCATTTGTGAAGATGACTAGATAGAAACCGCCCCCCCACTATTTTTGCTTCTTTCATGTTTAATCAAGAAGAAAATAAAAGTATGCTCAATGTTCTCACATGTGGATTTAGAGTCGAGCCTAGGGCGAAGAATAATGCTCGATTCATCATTTCATATTTAGAGAATCCGAAAGGACAAAGAAGTGTAACACCCTTGTTTCCCCCAACTTGTAATTAATCATTACTTATGATTATGATTCCACGACATGTGAACAATGTAAATGTATTATTGTTTAGATTGCCAACAAATAAATGTGGGGGTGAAGCCTTGAAGTACTGGCCATGATACCACTAGAGGAAAGAGTAAGGAAACATGTAGAGAGGGTTCATCATGCCAAGATGACCTAATCCTCTTTGCTGAAATATTTGATTTTGAATAAAAAGCCTCATCCCGATCCCAAGGAAAAATCAGTTAATGAGAAAAGGATTGGTGGTTGAACGACCAACTACCCCAATGAATGGAATAATGGAGGGCCTGGCTGAGAAGACATAATACTGTCAGCCCGAAGTACGACATAGTGCAATCTCCCTACAGGGCCAGATTGACCCAAGTTCCTTCCGGCAAAAGGAATATGACAGATCCAAAACCTTCCTGGGGGGAAGGCATGAAAGAGAATACAAAAAGGAAGACATGAAAAGAGAAGGGAGAGGTGTGCGAAGAATTTCATTCCTAGAAAGGGGCTTGGAAAAGACCATAGAACTGGTTGAAGAGTTATGATTTCGAACATATATGTTCCAAAGAAAAGAGAGAACTCCCTGGTGGTATCATGGCTTGGCATGGGGGTGGTCAGAGTGTAAAGAGTGAATGCCTCTGAGCCTACGGTTGGGTGGAAATGTGAACACCCACAGTAAGTTGGTTGGCTATCAACTATAATAGATAAGTATTTCATAGACTCTGTATAGTGGAATTGAAATGGGTGGTTGGATTTCTGTGACTATGATAGAAATATGCATTGCTTGATTAATGATAATAATGCTTGTTTTCATTGTAAACTCTTGCAATCAAGTGATTGTAGGATAACAAGTTTGGTGCATGCTTTGCACAATTGAATATAATTGTCTTGTAATATTCTGATATAAAGAAAGTAAACCTCTATCTGTGCTTTCTATGTATACAAGGATTGGAGGTATAGAAATAAAGCTAAATGTGTAATTTGATGCAGCGATGGTTCCAAGAGAGAGAAAATTAGAACCATAGGAAATGATTGACGATTCCTGAAAGGGATGTAATGCTGCGGTAATAGCATGTCGAAGGCCAGAGAAGACCCTTTGTAAAAAGGATCATGCTATCATAACCGTCCATTTACATTTCGGGGCTTGCCGTAACCGTTAGATCGAGTAAGTCTTCTCAGTCATCGATATAAAAACCTTCGAGACCCTTCCTAACCATTGGATGCGAGCCACGATCATCGGGCATTGACCCACTCTAGTCGTAAAAGAGTTTGAAGCTGTCGAAAATCCCAAACACCGAACTTGTGAAGTAACTAAAGTCATTGATCTAAGAATCCTTCAGGATCTCTCTCAACCGTTAGATCGAGTATAGTGGAAGGATATAGTAAGTGCTACCATTAATCAACAACAAGAAATCATACCCACTTTATTACTCCTTCAACAGGTAACCCTTCGGGGAATTGAAGGGTTAAGAACGATAAGGGCTGCGAACTCGCGAATCCCTGAAGTGGAGAAATCCCACCAACCATTAGATTGTGGGGAAGAATTTAGGAGTAATGTGAGTCGTTGATATGAGGATCCATTGAGATCCTTTCTCAGTCGTTCGATCAAATAGTGGAAGGACAATGTAAGTACTTCGGAGAAATCTTACTTTGGGAAACGTAAAGCACAAGGGGAGAGAACATCCTGAAGTGCTGAAGGATGAAGTACGTGGAAAGGAAGTCCAAGAGTTCGAGGCTCCGGGAGATTTGACATGTTGGTGCATAGGCCAAACGTCGAAGCATCGAAGGCCAAAGTACGTGGCGAGATTTCTAGAACTTTGGAACTCTGGAACTCTGAGACTTCGAGGGATTTGAGGGTATGGGATGGTGTTAAACGTTGAAGTGCCAAAGCGCCGAAGTTCCCTTGTTGTAGTGTCCAATCCCGATTGGACGGACCCACGTGCGCCATGGTTATGTGACATGCCTAGATAAATGCATGTGACTATGTGGGATTGGTCGTGAATTAAGTGTGGGACCCTTTCCCTTGTCAAGTCTAAGCTATGTGTTAAGCATGGGTGAATCTCAACAGTCAAATCCAAGGGTGGATATAATATCCACCATAGATTCTGTAGTGGAAAGAGACTTTGAGACTTCGGGAAGCTTTAGTTCTATACAAAAGAGTGTGGAAAGGCCTAAGTCCATAGGACTTGGTTCTAGCGTCGGTCGTGTGGTAAGGTAAAAGAGATAACAAGAAGCACCAAGGGTTGAGAAGTGAATAAGCTTGTGACGAATCGGTAGAGACTTTCCCTGCAACTACTCCTGGCCAGGTCATCACTAGAGGATGACGACCGAGGTCTTGTTAGTGCCATGTAGGATGGTGCGAATGAGGTGGAGCCACATGGCGATGAGGTGGCCTTTGACCAATGACACCCCAAGAATTTTAGGAAGCCATAAATTTCGACTCCGAACTCGGTTTTGGATGCGTTTATAGTTGTTGGAAAGTTCTTGTAATAAGGCAATGGTGCCCTCATTCGAGAAGTTGTAGGAAGACGAAAAATTATACCCCTGCCCCTTAAAAGGATACTTAGGGGGTCAGGTGTGTGACATATTAGTATCAGAGTAGGAAACATCACTTGGCCTTCTTGGGCTCACAAAAGAGTCAAATAACTTTCTTCTCTTAAGGAAACTTTAAGGGGGAGGGCACCCTACCCTACCCTATCCATCATAACAAGATTTAAACACTAGGCCTGGATGGGCCAGAAATTAGCCACATGATTGGTATAACAAGGCAAAGACAAGCTTGTTAGAAAGGTTCCTCTGCGTTGGGAAAGTTTATCTGTTATATGCACAAGCCCCTTGGTTGAGGTTTCCTTTTGGAAAATTCTTACAATAGAAAAGTTACAAGTGAATGTGAAGTAAAGGGAGCATATTGTTGCTTTGGTAGAATGATAGCTACTCCTACATGAGTGGGATTATGTTGATAGGCACTAATAGCAAGACTTGGATGTGAATGGACTGAAACGGTGGAAAGGTTGTCTATAATTGGGGCTTATGAAGCCTTTGATAATTACATTTGTTGCTTAAATAAGAGACTTGGCCTTGCGAGTATAATTCTCCATGTCTAGAGGCCTTATGGAAATATGTGAGGTCAACTTACTTGACCTGTCATAATTGAAAACGTGCTATTAGGATAATCTCTTTTTGCAGAATAAAAAGGAGTTCTATGGACTGAGAATAACCCTCATGGAAGAAGTGAAGTGACGTGAGAAAGTTCAAAGGCTCATGGTTGTGCTAAGGGGGTGTATATCCCTATTAACTTAAAGGGTGTGGCCATGCATGAGAATGTAAGAGGTAAGCAAGTGGAATACTTCTACACTGTAGGCATGGGTAAAATTATTGGTGCATATAGACTTATTATAGTTTGTCATTGGATGTAAAATATGGTGATGTCATAGATCATATGGTTAGTGATGGTCTGGTTATAGCAACACAAGCAAAATGCTAATGATATTGATTGTATATTACACTACGAGGATAAAGGTAGAATGGTTAATGAAATGTTGATCCCAAATGTGGTAAAGGAAGTGTTGGGGCACTCCTAGATGACCAATGGGTCAGGTTGACATTTAGAGGTGGATGGTATCCATATAAGGTATTGCTTGGTATGCTCAATTAGTAGTGAGAGGGAATCTAGAAAATGATTTTCTTGATAAAAAGGTATGTTAACCAAAAATGGTTTGAGGCATGAAAAATAAGCTTGATAAGTCGTCTTGTTGCCTTGGGCACTATTGGAATTGCCCAAATGGTATTTATGGGTTGTTGAATAATTTTATAGTAGTTGAGGTTAGAATTCATTCTTGTTGGTTGTTGTCATATGGAAAGGGCGACATAATTATGATTATGTCTATTAAACTTACCATGTGGATACCCTGTGAATGACTGCAAGCTCTCATTAGAAAGGGAAGCTCAATGTTGAGTATCTCTATGAGACTTGTCATAAGAATGGCAGTAAGATCCTTGGGAGAAGAATCTGGAAGTCTGATATGTCCATGTGTATGAATGACATGGAAAAGGTGCAAGCAATGAGCTTGCATGATGAATGTTTAGCTATGTTTGTATATGCTTGAGTGCATGGATTTAATGCATTGTAAGGTTGCTTGATATGAAGACTGATATTAAGACCAAATAGATATGAATGAATGATATTAAATGTGCAAGTGATACACTTGTATGATGTATGTGTATATGTATATTAAAGGAATGATGTGACTGCCTGAATGAGTGAAATGTAAGGAAAGAATTGCACTTGCCAAGATTGAATGAATACCATGGATGCATGGCTAGCTCTATTTTGAAGAGTCATGACTGTTTTGTTTTGCATGATGAATTGAGGATGATGTATTCCATTTCCTCAGGAAAATCTAGTATAAATTGATAAAAGAGTAATTGCGTAGGGATGCTCTATTGTCATGATAAAAGGAAACCTGATCATGATTTTAAATGCTGGATGTAAATGGCCATGAACAATCATGAACTAACTAAATTTCAATAGATACAGAAAATACAACTATAAGTGTGCCTATAATAGACACATAGTATGTTGAAGCATGTAGTAAGAACACTGTGCATGAAAGCACAAGGGGATAATGTGCATATGTAATTAAGAATGCATCATAAGAATGAAAATTCATATTCCTTATGGAATATTTGGTAAACAACTGAAATAATAAATATAAAGTTGACTCAAGGTTGAGGCCCTCAGAGATAGTGATGGATATGAAATAAGGAAGTTGCATACTGAAGGAGTCCCTGTGAAGGGACTGTGTAATGACTCTGTCAGGAGAACATAGTCACAATCGTAATGACTGCTGAGAATTGGACAGTGGGATGCAACCCTATATATAAATATATATAATAATCTTGGATTACATTCTAAAACATAATGCATGAATGGAACATTGAACATTCTGATAACTAAATGGTAAGGTGCAGAATGCACAGGTTCATAATCCATTGTGAACAAAAAAATTGTTGTTGTATCATGTTGATTTATCCAATAAGGTTAAGGTGAACCTAACTAAGATTGCTCGAGGAAGAGAGCAGGGAGATCCCAACAGAGTGTAGATTGCATAAGCAAAGAAGGAGAAAAGGAGAAATATTGTTCTCACTTTAAAATCTGATTTGCTTAACAACATTATGATTCTAAAAAATGAACAACTGTGAAAGCAAAGGAAAATAAATAAATAAGTATGTTTGAATGAATAGGCTTGGTTAAGACGTGTTAAGTAAAGTCAGTGAAGCCTTAGAAAACAATTCAGCTGGACTGAAAGTCCAAAGCTGTGTAGAAGTGATAACCTGTTTGGACCAATGTTTCAATGGTTCCCCTTGTTCCAAGAAGTGGTGTCACCCTTCTGGTGTTAATAAGACCAAGGGCTAGGTCTTTCCTTGGTCTAGAAAACAAATTGTTTGGTCGAGGTTTATTTCATTCCACATATGACCGAACATTGTGACCCTGGTCTAAGCCCATACTCGAGTCATTGTCGTATATCTTTCATTCCCCATCATGATCAAAGGCCTAAACACTCATCCAATGAAAAGGACGATCCAACGATTGTGTTATCAACCGTTGAGATCAACAGTCCGCACATCTCAACATGGTGGCATGTTAGCAGCTTGTCCAACGCACACGTTAATCTTGTGATGACACATCGCTAAAACAACTAACGGTTCATATCTAAAGCGTGTATCCTCCAGGAAAATAACGATCAAGCAACTTCAATTTGTGTTATGGACCTCCACCATTGGATCTTATCTTGATCACGATCAATGATGTTGGTTTCGATTCGTCCACTCGGTTAATGACGAATGAGGATCGTTGATCTAAATATGATCAATGATCATAGATCAACGATCATAGATCAACCTCAATAATTTATCTACACGTGTTGGAGCACAATCTAATGTTCAAATTTCTCCTTTGATTTGGATCTAATGGTCGAGATTCAATCCTCTATACAATACGATCCGATGACCAAAACACCTTCACTTCAGATCTAACGGTTTTGGGTTGTCCAACCTGTAATATATAAATTACTATGCAATCTCATTCTCAAATGGAGAATCTAACTTACAAATTCCTTCAATTAATTGCTAGAGAAGGGGATTGAAATCCGAATTTAACTAAGAGACATAACACCATAGATGAACTCAAACCCTAAATTTATTAATTCAATACCAGAACTCAGGATGAACTATCTTAGAGTTCTCTGAAATCAATACACACACAACCTAATGCTCTCCATCCTCACAAATTACACAATGATATAGCTCGAATAAGCCTTATGGTGAAGAGGTCGGTTGAGCTCCAACCCACCATGGCAAAGTGCTTGTCATAAAGTGTGGAAAACTTGAAATCAATGCCAGGGTGCATTGGGTATGAAGGTGGCCATGAACATTGACACATTGATTAAAGTCATTTGATATTTGAATTACATTTGGAAAATTTGGCATGTTGAAATGATGCATGCGTAAATAATGATATTTCATTTTGCTTTGTACCGTTGAATAGATGAAAATGATTTGAATGTTAGTATGCACAATTTTGAAGATATGATGTGCATGAGAACTAACAACTTGTTTGGCTATGTGAAGATGGACTTGCAGGAAGAAGGGTCTTGGATATGGCAGCAGAAGTAAGCCCATAAGGAAGACCAATGTCTTCTGAGCCAAACCACCATGGGAAGGAAAATATCATACTTGAGAATCTGGTCCCTGTGTGGAACAAATATGAAAATAAAATGTGAAATTTGGAAATCTGTGGGTGACAAATTTGCCAGAAAATTATGAATTGGAATTGATGATAACATCTAATGGTTACTGTATGCATGCAATACATGTGAGACGAAAAGTATGTCCTGGAGGGATAGAGAATGGTTGTCAAGCTAGAAAGCATGAAAAAGGCTACTGTTGAGACACGAGAACCCTGTGGTGAGCCATGATCACCTATAATATATTGTGATGAGGTAACACAAGCCAGAGGGATGCCTCAACAGAGAAAGTTAGAGGGATGCCTCAACTATAAGACTCGATAAAGTCTCTAGAACTCTTCTTTTGCGAGAAATCATTGGAAAGGAAAAATGGATCACCTGAGGGACTATATAGCAGAGAAGGGGATGCCTGAGCCTGGGCCTAGAGGGCGATGGACCACAATGAAGAGGAGACTTTGATAATTATTGTAAACTACTGATTGGAATCATGCACACAATGGGTATGTCAAGGTAAACAATGAACCAAGTTAATGAGACAACCATATGGATGCAGATCCATGAACCACACATATAAGTATTGTGTAGAATTATAAAAAATATTCTTTTAAATTATGAATAGTAATAAAATGGTTATGAACAAAATTGTGAGATTGACATGCTTGTTGTTAGAAATTTTGTAGGCATACGATGAATGTTGAGGATCTGGAAAAGGACCAGACTATGAGGGAAAAGGAGAAGGTAACGTTGAAAAAATTGAACGACAAAGGCATGAAAGGTGTTAGTGAGAGGGAGCACCAAGGACAATGTTCCTTGGAAGGGGGAGGGGATTGTAACACCCATGTTTCCCCAACTTGTAATTAATCATTACTTATGATTATCATGCCATGGAATGTGAACAATGCAAATGTATTATTGTTTAGATTGCCAACAACTGACTATGGGGGTGAAGCCTTGAAGCTAGGATTTCAATGACATTGAAAATTCCAAAATGAAAAGTTAAACTAAGTTAAATACTAAGAAATAGGGGATGTTATTTCTTTCACTTAACTAATGCTTCATTTGAAATAAAAGGCAACTTATAACAACAAACAAACAAGAGTTGAAAGATAAAAAAGAAGTGAATAGATAGTTGGAAAAAGTAAAGACAAATGCCTCAAACAAAAAGCAAAACCTAAGGACAAATACTAAAGCGAAGATGAAGTTTTTCTTCATCCAAAGTTCTTATGATTTGAAGAAAATTCAAGAAATTATCCAAGTAATCAAAGGTTCTATAATTAGTATGTTGAGTTAGAAAGATGCAATGTAGCCAAGAGAAACTGTAAAAACAAAATATACTAGGAATAATATGGGGCCTCTTCTCTATCCACAAGGTTTCTCTAAGAATACATTATAGTATGACACCAACCAACAATTATCCCAAGAAGACCCTACAAGGAGGCTGTTTAAACTAGGACAAGATAAAAGAAAAAAACCATTTTTTTTTAAACTGAAGACAATGTAGAAAACTAGCCCAAAAAGTGTGTTGAACTAATGTAGAAAATTGGTAAAAAGTCTACACTAAATGAGTGAAGAAAACTGGGTAGAAATATGCATTGGAAAGTGCATAAAACATGCCCAAAAAATGCACTATATAGGTGTAGGAAACATACTAGAAAATTGTGTTGTACTAGAAATAGTAAGATGAAGATGCTAGGTTGTAACTAAGGTTGAAACAAGGGTTTTTGACTAGGTAACATGCGTAAAACAAAAAAATACATGAACATAGAGAGACTTAAAGTTCTAAACCTATGAATGTAAGGTATGGGGGTTTAACAAGCACACCCATAACTGAGAAAGAAGATTTAGATCAACTCCCCAATGGAGTCACTAGTCTATTGGTGGGTATTTTTCACAAAAGTGAGCAAAATAGCCTTAAACTTAATGGTTGTGAATTGAGCCAAAAACAAATGGTTGTAATGCATGCAAATAAAACCCTAGATCTACTCACAAACATAAAATTCTAGACCATATAAGAGATAAAAGCCAAATATATAAAGAAAGTCCTACTTAATATGAACAAATAGATTTAAAGAATGTGATATTTCCATTACCACAATGAAAAGGCAAAGAATTAGTGGATGAGCTTGTTGAAGTCAAATGGGCTCCAAAGCCCCTCCTTAGAATGGGTCCTTTGCTTCCTTGGCATGCTTGTAATTCCAACCTTGGTTGATAGATAAGGCAAAAAGACTAGAATATGAAATCAAGAGGAAGAGGTCCTCAAGGTCCTAATGGAATTTTGGTAGCATAATTGATAAATGAGGCAAAGAGGCTAGAATATGAAATCAAGAGGAAGATATCTTTAAGATCCTAATGGCATTTTGGTGGCATAACCTTACTTTTTGTGGATGGATGGATGAAGTGACCTCGAGTTCTTTATTTATAGTTGTGTAGTGGATAACCCCCTTGACATCGTCTTCCTTATAGTGGTTAAATATGAATAGATCAAAGTTAAAAATAACAATTAGAGTTTGATATGGTCAACATGTAACTAACATCCAATCATGATAGTTCAATGAATTGACGGGGGTCAGAAACCATCAAAATAGAGATTTTAAGGGGAAACACAACTTTTTGGGGGTAGTTATGCACTATTCAAGTGCATATAATGGGGCCAATAAATATGCTAGCCAATTTTGGTCAACTTCAAGGGTTGACTAGGATGATTTCGACAAGTTTGAGGTCATATGTTGGTGGAAAGGGGCTAGAGATGAAGGGTATGCATGCGAATAATGACATATTCATGTTCAACAATTAAAAATGGCACAATTAAGCAATTTCGAGGTGACAACAACTTAGGCTACACATTTTCATGCTACAACTTGGTTGCACATGATGAAATTTGGTCATATTAACACCTTATCATGCAACCTTATGCACTGACATTGTTTTGAAGGAGGCATCATAAAAAAAAAATGTACCACACCTACTGATCTAGGTGGACATCGATGGCCACCCACCTATTCCATTGACTCAACATGGTTCTCTCATATCACTTGGCCCTTAAGCCAAGTGACCAAGGGTGGAACTAAAACCAATTTTTCCTGTTCTGAGTCACAAAAGAAGGCATTCGAGGATCTGAAACATCACCTCTGCTTGACACCATTCCTTGTTCTACCAGACTTGAAACAACCATTCAAGATTGAGACAAATACCTCCAACTATGATATTGATGCAGTCCTCACTCAGCATGGACAGTTGATGGTCTATCACAACGAGATACTCTATGATATTGTTCATAGGTATCCCACCTATCACAAGGAGATGTGCTCCATTGTGCAGGCATGTTGATAGTGGAAGCATTGTATTCTGGGAAAGGAAATGATCATCCACACTAATCCTAAGCCTCTGCAATTCATGCAGACACAGGGAAAGTTACATAATGATCACCATCAGAAGTGGTCAATGTACTTGCGACAATTCCATTTGAACATCAAGTATAAGAAGGGCATCATAAACTGTGTTGCAGACTACCTTAGCCAACCCCTAGTTGTGGCACTAACCATAGTTCTTGATTCTTGTGGGAACACGACATTTAGATGGCCTCAATTGTACGACATTGACCTTGAATTTGCTGCTACATATTAGGCACCGGGCATAGGTAAACAAGTTCCAAACTTTCACTTGCAGGATGCACTTTTATGCTATTTGAGCCATCTTTGTGTTCCTTCAAGCAAGCATGTAAAGCTAATTCGGGAGGCACATTTACAGTTAGGTAGCAGGGCACTTAAGGGTGGAGAAGATGGTGGCAATACTTCATAAGTATTTATATTGGCCAAAACTTCGACAGGACATCAACATGTATATCAAATCATGCATTGCCTGTGCCATCACTAAACCTGCCATTAAGAAGCAGAGATTACACACTCCTCTACCTACCCAAGACAAGCCCCTCTACCTACCCAAGACAAGCCTTGGGAGTCATCCTCCAGGGATTCCATGTCAGGTTTTCCCTCCACCAAGCATGGTAACAATTACGTCTTTATGGTTTTCAATCGGTTCTCTAAGATGGCCATTTTGGCGTCATGTTAGAAAAGTATCACAACCAAAGCCACTGCCAAGTTCTTCTTTGAGCGTGTTTGGGTTCATTTTGGGCTACCATATACCATTATTTAAGATAGGGAAAACAGGTTCCCCAATACCTTCTGGTCCAGCCTGTGGTCTCTGATGGACACCAAGCTGAGCAAATCGACTACCTTCCACCCTCAAATAGATGGACAAATAGAAGCGATCAATAAGATGATTGTGCATATCTTGTGCATATACAACTCCAAGCATCCACACACATGGGATGAGATCCTTTCATATGTTCAACATAGCTACAATAGATCCCTCCACAACTCTATTGACCATAACCATTTTTAGGTGTGCTTGGGGCTCTAACCAATAGCCCCCATTGATGAAGCTTTTCCCACTACATCTTCACAGGAAGAGTCCTCCCATGCTTAGACCAAGGTGGACAAAGAAACCAAATTTGTTGAGCAAATCCAACACAATCAACAACAGGTTCATGATATCCTATAGAAAGCCAATCAAGTATAAGCATCGACATGACCAACATCGGTTTCCACACATGTTTCAGATTGGTGATAAGGTGTGGTTGCATTTGTAAAAAGAGTGCCTCACAAGCCCCCACATGAAGCTCAGACCATTACAATATGGGCCTTACACCATCACGAAGGCTATGGGTGAGAATACTTTTGAATTGAGTATTCCCCCTTTCCTTGGCTTGCACCCAAAATTTAATGTGGAGCTACTTCGATCATATTTTCCACCTCTATTGGACACCTCGGAGGTGGCTGAGCATTTAGCCCATACATAACTCAATCTTGACTACATTGATCAAACTATAGTGGATCAAACCATGGACACCAAGACAAAGGGCACCTGCCAACAAAACATACAACTCTATCGGGCTGTCAAAACATGACAACTTATTCACCAAGACAAATGGCTCACGAGGACTCAAATTCGACAAAAGTTTCCCCATATAATCATGGAACTCGACGCAATGGGGACCATTGCATCCTAATGGGAGAGGGTTGATCTGGGTGGACATCGGTGGCAACCCACCTCTTCCATTGACTCAGCATGGTTCTCCATCTTGATGGTTTTTTCATCTACAATTTTTTAGGTCCTAAACTTTCGAGGCCGTTTTGAGGCCTTGAATGATGTTTTTTTACCATTCGGTGGCATGGGGTGGTCATAATCTACCTAGACTTGCCAACGATTGTACTTCTCAGTTAAATATTTCTAATGAGCTACTATGTGCCCCAAACAGAGATTGTATGCAAAAGTTGTACCCCCATAAGTTGACATTTCAACTAGCCAAGTTGGGGCCCAAAATATTTTTAGCGCTTCGTCTCCTAGGGTTAGGGTTTTGGATGTTTAGGGTTTAGTACTTTATGTTAAAAGACCATTTTCAACTTCTTGTAATGTTTTTTTATGAATGAGAGTAGCCATCACCTCCCTCTTAGAAATAAGCTACCGACATTCTAGTTAGCTAATATTACTTTGCATTTTACAATCTTTTCCTATTACATTCATTAATAAAACTTGAGTTTCATTATATTATTGTACTCTGTATAATATTTCTATATCTGTGTTTACATTCATATTCTTAACTTACATTTCTTTCTCTATACAACTCAAATCCTATTTAATTAGATCACTGAATATAAAATGATATAAATTCTAACTATCTCATATATCCCAACCTCTTACACTACCCCATTTTTAATATACCATTCAAACATTTGGAGATATGAACAACCGATATCTTTCTTAGCTTAGTTTATTAGTGTTGAGCATATTGAGGTACAATGAATTGTAATTTTATATAATAAATTTAAAACTTGATTCTTTATATATTATTATAATAAATTGAAAAGTTAAATTGTTAAATAGCTAGCATCTTGAACACATCTTTTTAATGTTTAATATTTTTTTTATTTAAAATAAACTATTATTAATATTTAAACTTATCTTCTCATGTTCTGCATTTTTTCTATTGATTTGATTATTAATATAATATATTTAAATAAATATAAAATGAGATATGTACTTAAACTACAAATAATAAACAAAAAGACAAGCAGTCAAATGGCCCATCTCATAAATTGAAAGGGTTTCTACTAATTTAAATACCTTGCAAAGGCCACTTTGACTGGCATTTCATCACCATTCATATCCTTATTCTAATAACAAAGGCCATTTTGATTGGACTTTTATCACTATTCATATAAAAGGGTGTCCCAGTTTCAGTTTCAAATTTAGAGGAATAGGGTATGTATAATATTAAAGGGGWTTTAGTTTCAAATCCAAAGGGATAGGGTATGTATATCTTTATAAAYTTTATTAGTCAAATTGTTGGACGGAGTAGGTTCTTTATCCCACAAACAAGAAATCTCATACACCAAGTCAAATTGTTGGACGGAGTAGGTTCTTTATCCCACAAACAAGAAATCTCATACACCAAGTCAAATTGTTAGACGGAGTAGRTTCTTTATCCGACAAACAAGAAATCTCATACACCAATTTAATGTGCTGGCTTAGCCGTTACCTTAATAATAAATTATTATTATTATTATTAACCTTATGATAATAATTCTTAATAAAGAGATGGGTTTAGAAACCATTACACCCACGGCATCCTGTACATGTGAGCTCATGCATAGAGAATACAAAATTATTCATTCCAAAATAATCCAATGTCAACGTACTAGATTGCAGCGTGCAACCGTTCAAACAAGCTGGCAATGCACGGAACTTAGATCCAATGGATTTAAAGTCAAAGATTGCAAAGTCTGAGCAAGAAATTTCGCTCCCATGGCGAAAATTGTTTCAAAAATGCTAAAATTAGCGAGAACAGTCAGTCATTATTGGCGGTTACGAGTAGATATCCACTTGTTTAAGTATTAGAGTGATGTTTCTGTCCGAAAATGATGAACTATCAATGAATCAATTTTTTGTTTTTTAACTCTAACTCCAGTGCCAATACTTATTACTAAGCCTTACTTGAGCGCCAATACTTTCTTTAGTTGAATACTCTATTCAGCTCATCACCTTCTGTGGGTATGGATAATATCGATCCTTAACCAAAAGGATTTTTCTGCTCTGAAATTTGAGTGGTTAGTGATGATTTCTACGAGTCTAAACATGGTGAGTGACCCAGTTGGGCATTTGCATGGCGACATTCAGAGGCTGAAGCGCTCTGTGAACCGATCAATCTATGCACTGGCAGGTCTTGCAGTCGTGGTCGTGGGTCTGTTGATTGCCCTCATAGCAGTAGGAATTTCCCAGCACAATTCCATTCACGACCTCAGGCAGAAGGTTGGAATTGTGAAGAATCCCACCGTTGCTTTCGTCACTGGATTCGGTCATAAGAATATAGAGGGTCTTACGTATGGAGGTAGTTTGTTCAGAGGCAGCGGTTTTTGGGCCACCAAAGCTCAGTTACCAGGTATGTTTAAGCATTAATTAAATCATTCATTCTTAGAAGATCCTTGAATGTATGTGTTGATTTTGTGGATTTTCTGTTTCCGGGAGGAAAAACACTAAACATGCAACAACATGCAACCCCACCGAAATCTCCTCGCGAGTTAAATCTGTTTGGAATCACCGAGAATCTGGCCGAAAAGCAACCTGGCAAGGCCATAGATGGATCCACAGACGCCAAAAACGCCAGGGCAGGCAGAACTGTAAAAGATGGGGTGCTGTAATCTTAAGCAAGAAACATGCCGAAAAGGGTTGGTAGAAATGGTGCAATTTGTTTACCTTTTATCCCACTGCTGTAGGGAGTTTATTGCAGTATTTATCTTATACCAAGAGAAGCAAGGCACTCCTCAGAAATTAATATTTATGTTATACCAAGAGAGGCAAAGCACTTGTCAGAAACTAATATGAGGAAAAAGGTTATATACATATACAATAATTTTTATGCAAAAATCCCAGCTTAGGTGTCATTTACTTCTAGACTGTTTCTTCCTCTTCAAGATTTTCTCTATTTCCTCTTCAAAGCTGTTTCTCTTTGTTCTATATTTATTTTAATTCAATAGTTATGTATTGATTTTGTATAATAGTTTTAATATAATTATTTAATATATTATTATCTGAATTATTTATATTTTTAATATGTAAATTATTCATATTTTATATTTTATTTAATGTTCTTGTCTTATTAACTTATAAATAAAACATAGCAGATAATTTTTTCTCAATATTTCTTTATTAGAAAATATATACTCTTCTCGATTTGTATTCTTCCATTTCTTTATTTTCACTATTTAGTGATTAAAGCTTGAACTAAATTGACAAATTATGTCTTTTATACCATGGGATTTTATCTTGCCAGGATTGTTGCTTTATGTTGGCGATCAATCATGAGAGCTTTTCTATTATTTTATTTCATCTGTGATGATACAGACCATATATTTTATTGTGGCAATCATTGCTTAGTTTATTAGTATTTATATGTTTTATTTTAATTAAATATATTATAAATTGATATAATATTTTTCTACTTAATGTTTATTAGATGTAGTTTAGGTGGTTGGGAGGAATGATTGTTATTCTATTTATCTAGTTTCAATTCCTTGTAAATGATATATAATACTCTTAACAAGTTTATAAAATTTTATTGTTGTTGAATATGTTGTTCCTGATGTTGAGTAATCAATATCCCACCAATCCTGAGATTAAGTTTATATATAAAAACATAGATCTATATTAACTTACATATATCCATATTAACCTCCAATCTATTAAAACACTAATAGTTATCTTAAGATTTAGCAATATCACACATCTGCAAACCTAGTTCTCATAAGCAGTTGTTAGTTCTAAAGGTATATTATAGTTTCAATATGAGATTAGCAATTTAGAGGTGCATTTCAGATCAGATTTAGATGGCTCTGTGTATCCATATTAAATGCATGCAAGTTTAGATTTAATATACTATCACACACAAATACAGTGGCTTTTACTTGGGATCCCCTTTACAGGAGATTTATAATACACTTAGCTTCTTTGGCTGCAAAGATGACTTTGTTAATCCTCATTTTCTCAGGATAGCTATAAACTCCTTTGC